>NW_021028233.1:370550-455103 GCF_004153795.1 Camellia sinensis | reverse complement strand
TTTCAATTTTTTTTTTTTTTTGCAGTTACATTATTAAATTATTAAAATTTGACTCTATTTACAAATTTTTTTTATTTTATAGAAAATTATTAATACCATCAAAACAAATAATTTATATAATGTAAGAGAGATACCACTATAGTAGTCCTTACAATTTATGAGTGAAAATAAAAAGAAAAAAAATAAGATTTTATGTTATTTATATATATAATATATATTCAATATGATTTAATAATATAAATTACTTTAATATCATGTAATGGCTAATAATTTATATATATATATATATTTAATATTTTTATATATCTATATATGTATAATTCGGGTTTCGAGTTACTCGGGTTGCTTGACGTTTTTGCCCAAGCTCGCCCAAATTTAATTCGAGCTTCTGAAGTTTTGTCCATGCTCGTACCGAATTTGAAAATATTTTGTCCAAGTCTTAAAAAAATTCAGACTAGGCTCGAATTGCTCAGATTAAGTCCGCTCAAATTACACCCCTAAAATAAACCATTCGACTAATTAAACCGATACACTTGATGCACTTCACAATCACCAAGGACAATTCATCTCCTTTAAATTTTGAGAGGTGACATACTTTATACGTTTTTTTCTCACTCAAACTTATCCCAAATCTTTCCATGAGCCATCTTGCTTGTCCTTATTAATCTACCAACTTGATCAATGCTCATACACCTGTTACTCTATATCCAAATTAAAAATGTTAGAAACACTAGTATTTTACTAAATTTTTTGCCACTTGGTCTCTCGAGTAGACTGTACTATTTGCAAAAATACTGTATGGGTCAGATATGCACTCGAGCCAACCCTTGATCGCTCGAGCAACTGGCAAACATAGTGTAAGTTTGCTCGAGCCACTAATTGGTCACTTGAACAGTCTGTAGAGATTGTAAAAGTTTTAAAAGCTCGCAAAGTTCGCTCGATCAACCACTTTGTTGTTCAAGCGATCTGTGAAAAATCTGGATTTCAAAAATGAAAGTTTGAACTCCCAAATACCATTTCAAAATTTGGGGTCATGCATGGCTTATTTAAAAGTATGAAAATGCTTTGGAAAATTCCGATACATGACCATTTATAAACCATTTGCTTAAAATCTTATCAATTTGCCAAAACTTAATTTAAATCTTCATGACTGCAAAGAATTTCCAATTCTTTTCTCTTGATTTTAAAGTATGAAATTAATCACGTAGTCCATGAACTTTTCTGAAATCATGTGCAACTTAAAAACTTTCATGCATGCAAGAATTCAAAATCCAAACCCAGAATGATGAAATCAAAAATTAACTTTCATGAATATGCATGTAGCTCAATTTCCTACTCAAAACCCAATTTCTTCATCATATTGTTAAAACCTTGCAATTTCATGAATATGATTCCAAAACTCTCTTAATCTCAAGTATAGTATGGTGATTCCACATAAATTGAATATAAATTTCATACCTTAAGTTTTAAGTCATAAAGTAGAAGTGATTTCTCTCTAATTCCTCCTGTTCTTCCTTCAATTCCCAACACAATGTGGGTTTCTCTCTCTACACTCTTGAGCTTTCCAATTCACTCTCTTTCTAAACTTTTTCCAGCATAAATGAAGGACTGAAGAATGAGCTCCCCCTTTTTCTTTTCTTTTTATTTTTTTATATTTTTTTTAGCAACCCTCTCTTCTTCTTGACTCACATATGTAACACACACACCTCACTTCTTAATAATGTTCCATGTGTGCACACACACTTGCACATCTTCTTTGAGCTCCAGCACAACAATGACATGCACACATACACACTAAAAATACTTCCAGCACATCACACTTAATTGGGATTAGATTTGCACTAATTATGTATTATCTTAATTGAATCACACTTAATTAATTTTGACTAGCACGCAACTTAATTAATAAAAATTTCCATATAACTAAATTAGTCTTATTAACCTCAATTAAGGCCCAATTAATTATATTTAGTTTTACCAACTTGAATTAGATTTTCAATCAAACTCCCAAAAGGCTCCAAATATCAAATTAAATTTATTGACATTATCAATTTTAGTTTTTTAATTCATTAAAGCCTTCAATTTCAGATCAGACTCAAAATTTCTCTTAATAAATTATATATACAAATTAGATATCTCACAAGTAAATTGAATTCAAAATAATCACAATTTTCAATTCTCATAACTTAATTAATTTAAGGGGTTGGATTCCCTCTAGTCCGTGATCGGACTGAAGGATATTGTTGGGCCCATGGGGGGCCTACCACAAGTCCTGTTTTTTGATAATCTGAACCGTTCAATGTGTAGAAATCGTCGAGTATTATATGTTTGTAAAAAATCACATTAATTGGATATCGATAGTTATGTGATAAAATCAGTTTTGCATAAAAACAAATGGACGGTGAAAAAATAAACAGTTGACAGAAATCTGATCCGATGAGATAGCTATTGATATCCGATCAACGTGATTGTTTATAAGCATATAATACTTGACGAGTTCTACACATTGAACGGTTCGGCTTATCGAAACAGGATCCGTAATGGGTCTCCACGGGCCTAACAGTACCCTCCAGTTTGTGATTGGAGGGAAGCCCAGCCCTTAATTTAATTAACTCGAATTAGGACTCAGTTAATTATATCTTAATTTTACTAAACTGAATCGAATATTTAATTAAACTCCCATATGGTTCAATACTTAAAATTAAACTGATTCAACTGACTAATTATACCTTCTTACGCCATTTAGGCCTTCAATTTCTAACTCCGAAATAAATCTTTAACAAAATCATATAAGAATCAGACTCAATAATGCTCATCAATTTCACAATTAAATCAGAATAATAGGGAATTAAAATTCAAATCTCTTTAATTAATTAAATGTAAAATATTATACGTGGTAGGATTGTCATATTATTGTCCAAGCCCGTAGAGCCCATCACAAATTACGTTTCAATAATTTAAATTATTCATTTTATAAGGCCATTAGTGTATATTATTCATAATAAAAATTATGCCAATTCAATAGTTGTAGCCACCGATTTCGTTCCGATAATCCAAACCATTTATAGCGTAGAATTCTTCATGTATATCATCTATAAAAATAATTAAGTCGATCTGATAATCGTAGTCGAAGATCTCATTTTTATAATCTAAACTGTTTATTTTGTAAAGTCCTTTATGGAAGTACAACCCTAATTTTATAATAATGTCATGACTCCAAAAAAATGATCAATATTGTATACGACACTCATATGGGTGCAGGGACATGCTAATGTGAATATTGTTTAAAATATTTGATAATTGATTTGAAATCTCTAATATTTTTATAACTATATTATTTAAATCCTCAGTAATTTTGATTCACGAAATCTATTATTAGATAAATTTTTCCTTTTCATTTTTTAAAATCCCTTTAGTTCCCTGTTTGAAATTTGCAGTCATTCAACTAAAGTTATGTCACATTACATCACAAACAATAGGATAGAATGACCATTCCTTAATTTTTCTCATGAAATAATTATTTTCCAAAAATGATAAAAGATTATTTTATTTGTAATCATTATTTTTTTAGTCTAACAAAACATAAGAATAAATAATTTGATAAAATGATTATTTAATTACACTTTATTTTAGTGAACCAAATATAATTTAGGTCTCGTTTGACAATTTTCAATTTTAGCCAAAAAATTAAAAGTGACTATAAATTATTACATTATTTTTTCTACTTTTTTTACATATTTTTTTTATAAATAAAATAATATGTTCTTAAATGAGACTTAAATAGAAGTATTTGAAGACTAGATGGTCAAGTTTTGGACTCATACGTCCATCATAATAAACTCCACATCCAGGATTCAAGTCGTTGATCCTTTAGACATTTATGTGCAAATCATATCATATTTGAAAAAAAAAATGTTATTGAATCGATAAGCGCGTAACTATATAATTCTCAGTGTATTCTCTCTAAAAGTAGATAATTAATATGATTTTGAAAATATACGTTCATTTTTTTAAAGAAAAATCTATTAAAATTATATGACTATATATGTTTATTTGATCAACATGATTTTTTCAATGATGATCTACACATTTACCTAAAATTAAATGATTTGGATCATCCAAATAGAATTCTTAGTGGGTTTACAAATCCAAAATTAGACGAGTATAAAAGACTACAGACAAGTGAACTTTACAAGGATATGTATGTAAGTATATTTTGAACATTTATTTTATCTTGTAATGTAATATTCTATAATAAAATGTTCTTAACATTTAGGAATGTTTTTCAAATTAAATAAATTTCAAGGTCAACTGGATTTTTTTAATTACTCATTCACCTGAGAGATTAAAAATTTTCATTATTATAAAATGTAATTTTTTTTTTCAAATATGATTAAAGATTAGAATATTCAAATATTTAATTTGGGTATAGTGGCAATCATGTATCTCACATTCTTACATATTCGTGTTATTTCATAGACGAAGCTAAAATGCCATTTGTTATTTTCTCCATAGGTAGCATTTTTATTTTTATTTTTTAATATATGCGGGAGATAACCTTTCATTAACTTAGTTTTATTTTTATTTTGTAAATCATGTGGCTTATTTGATCAACCAAGTTAGTTGATGGTGAGATATTAAACTCTTTGAACCAATTTGACGTAACACCACGGCTAGTTAGCCAAGTGATTATATAATACCACTTTATGGTGTGAAGATCTTAATTTCCTCTGTTATTTCTTCCTCCACTTAACTCCACCAACTCCAGCTAATAACTTCTGATACATGCGCGTGCGAAAAAAAAAAAAAAACTAAGTTGATGGCATTCCTTATTTAAATTTCATTGTATTTCAATGGAACATAGTTTGGGACTTTCTGTTTTGTCTATTTTCTTTATGATTATACAGTTAATTGTAAATTTATAACAGAAGAGAAATTAAACAAAAGAGTTTATTCAAAGATCGCATTTGGTCATGGTGTAACATTAAGCCTTTTAATTTTTTATTTTTATGAAGTTTTGTTAACACGAAACAAATATTTAAAACACATGTTAAGAATATTTATAAAAAAATACGTTCTTTAATATATATGCTTTTTTTGGCATAATAGACAATTTTTTTATACTTCTAAACATAGCAAAATCCTTTATTATATTATGCATATATTAGGAAATTGTAGTATTTTAACTTATGTGTCATCACTTTAAAACATTAAACAAATGCAAACTTCAGTGTCTATATTCTGCCAGGGATAGTAGTCCTTATATTTTTTTTTTTGTATTTAGTCTTTGTAATTTCAATTGATTCAATTTTAATCCTGAATTTATGAGGTTGCCTCAATTTTTTTAATTAATGCATTTCAATTGATTTGATTTTAATCCTGAATTTATGCATATATCAGGAAATTTTTGCATTTTTTAATTAAAAATATGCACATGAGTGGTATGTGTTATGATTTTAAGTGCAAAATTATAAATTTTCTCAACTTAGTGAGTTAATCTCAACAAATTCAATAATATTTTTTAGTCAAAAACACTAACGGTATTATCAATTAGATCAAATTAACACTAAATATAAAATTGAACTAATTAAAAGTGTAGAAACTAAGATAAAACCAAAAAAAAATAAGAGTAGAGATTACCGGTATAATTTTTCATAAAATATTCGTCAAATGAATCATTCATAAACCAACTTAGTTGGTCACCATGATTTTTCTAAGGGCTTAGTCTCCAGGAGCCATTCGGTGCTTTACAAAGGGTGAGAAGGCTAATTTCTATAGGTATTAATCTAACAATTAATAACTCATTTTTGCTAATAAAAGCAAAATAAATAAATAAATTATACATAAGATCCTAATTTTATAACCAAAAAATTGTATGAAATAGTTAAATGAATATCAAGAAATGATTGATACAAATTTAAGAGCGGGTCATAACTCCAATTTCGATATTTTTAAGTCCATCAATCCAAGCACTAAATGTTGGTTTGGAAAGAACTTTTTTAACTTAATTTTTTGATTTTTTAGTTAATTTTGGAATTAATTTTTTGGTTCTTTTGTTTTTTTAATGAGAAAAAAATAAAATAATTATAATTTGAATGTGAAATTTTATTTCATTGATTTATTTAACCTATTTTATTTTTTTTGGGTGTTTTTTAATCTCAACTCACTTCCAATTTATGTGCCAAACGACAGTTAATGAACACGCCTTCACACTGACAAAAATATTTTAAGTTCTCTAAGCGTTCTTCTCATGATCCTACTAATCATCTCCTTATAACAACAAACCTTCTAGAAGCTTTTTATGTGTGTGTTTTGCGAATTTTAAGTTCTCATAACTTGAATTTTGTTATCCAGTTATGAATAACATTTATATTTTTGGATTCGCTTTTATGAAATCTTTAAAACAAGCTCCATGTTGAATATGGAAATAAAAAAATATAAAATATAAAAGGATAGATGGGTATATCTCAAGTTTATCTGTGCACTTTCAAATAAAAAATAAGGACAGATAGATCTATTTGGAGTCTATTTGTGCACTTTAAACCTCTATGGGGTCATTTGTGCACATTTAAATTTAACCAAAAAAAAAAACTCAAAAGCAAATAGTTCTAACTGGAGTCTATCTATGCACTTTTAAATTAAAGAAGGGGGATAGATAGGTCTATTTGGGATTTATTTGTCCATTTTAAACGTTTCTGGTATATTTTCCACTTTAAATTAAAATTCGGGAAAAAATAGTTCTTTGTATGCACTTTAAATTAAAAAAATTGGGACAGGGTCTATCTAGCATTCATATGTGAACTTTTAAATTAAAAATGAAAATAAATAGGTCTATATGAGATATACCTATGCACTTTTAAAGTGAAAAATATGAACAAATAGGTTTGTCTACTAGCTATTGTGCTATTTGTGCATTATATATGCCTATCTATGCATTACCTATGCTATCTGGGCACTTTGAAATATTTTTTAAATTAAAAAAATTGTAGACAAACATATATATGTTTGCTTACAAATTAAGAAATGGAGTTTGATTTTTATATGTTGCAGAAACTTCAATAGGCCATAATTTTGTGCTCATTAGTCCGTTTTTGAGTTTTTTGTTTTTTGATTTTATGTATTTTTTGTGAAATCTATCCCTCTGAAATGAACAGGGGTGGTTTCGCTTACTCATTTTTTCCCAATGTATATATATATATATATATATTTTGACTCTCAATTTATACTTTTTTTGCATAAACCATCTAACATTAGACCAAAAAATCATGTCATTTAGTCCATGGTGAGGAAAATTGCAATTCTATTGTATTGATGTATAGTTTTTATGATACTATACATAGTTGCATTGTCATGAATTTCCTTGGCCTTGACATGCTTCGAAATAGATCTATTCTTCCCAATGTATATATATATTATATATTTTTGACTCTCAATTTATACTTTTTTTGCATAAACCATCTTACATTAGACCAAAAAATCATGTCATTTGGTCCATGGTGAGGAAAATTGCAATTCTATTGTATTGATGTATAGTTTTTATGATACTATACATAGTTGCATTGTCATGAATTTCCTTGGCCTTGACATGATTCGAAATAGATCTATTCGTTATTTTTCTATAGGTTTATATGTTGATTTTTTTTTCATTTTTAATATTGATCTTTATTTAAAGATCTTGAAAAGACGAACACAAAAATATTAATTTTATTAAAAATTGATATATGTAGTTAAAGTTATAACATTTTAATGTTTTTTAACACTACACATAAAAAGGCAAATATGTCAAAAAATTTCTTTGCCATAAAATGTTTTGACTTGCCAACTAGAAGGTGTTGTGCATGTCACCTTCTAACTAAGAAAAACCAAAATTTGGGTCTCTGTCACAAAACAATCAATGCCCGGGTCTGTTGACCAATGTTTCCTACATTTGTTCATTTTTCTTGTGATTGTTTAATAACTAATGTAAGTACATTTCTCTTTTATAAAAATTTAATTTATTTTGTTTGATATACCATTTTCTAATCTCGTTTTGCTACACAATCTATAATATTTTTGACTTCTTTCTTGCATCTTATATATGGACATGAGTACAATAGGGGGTTGAGAATCTATGTAATGCTAAGCAACAGTTATAGAATTATGGCTTGTATTTTTTGACATCAAAGGTCAAATAACTCAATTTTTTGATTAGCAAAATAAAATCTATAATAATAATAGAAAATACTCATACACTCAAGAAATAACAAAAACTCTCTTATTGTGATTGTTAACATAATAACTCTTAATTTTGTTGGCTTGTACTGCAACAATATTCATGTAGTGAGATTCTATTTCTGCATTATTTCAAGCTCATTTTTCTAGCTTTGTGTAATAGATTCATGAGCATTTTGGGTTTGCTCAATTCTAATGATATCAAACCATATATGTATTTTTAGGTGATATCTAGGTAGTATGTGGAAATAGATTTTACGAAATGCTTCCCCATATGTTTTTGGCTCGAGATAGATTGCAAGCTTATCTCATAAAAATGTATCATCTCATTAATTTTTGTTGTTGTGGACAAACAGATCTCTTGCAAGCTTATCTCAATTCATGATTTGGTGAATGTATTCTACAATTTCTTTAAATAAAGGTAACTTCTGTCTACTGTAATCTTCAATTCTTGTTCTCAAACTTAAATGCACAAGTTCTAAACAATGTTTGATCAACTAATTGGATTAAAGACAAAATTCATTTATGTAGTCAGAAAGGTTCTATGTGATTTTGGATTAAAATACAATAGTTAATTTTTTCATCCACAATAACGGAAGGTGTATCACGCACACTATTTTTTAAAATGACTTGATTCTAAAAAAATAAATTGAAATTAACACAATAAAGAGACAATTTTATCTCGATCTTCTCCAAACCTAAAATTAAATTAAGATGTAATTAAAATAAAATAAATGTATAATTATGGATTGACCTAAAATATAATGAAAGAGTGATTTAAAATATAATTAAATTAACATATAAAATAAATAATTATTAAGGATTGATCTAAAATATAATTAAATTAAAATTAGATTAAGATGTTAGGAATGACAATAAATAATTAAGGATGTATGATTAATTGTGATCTAAACTATAATTAAATTAAAGTTAGATAAAAATAGGAATTATATTAAATAATTAAGGATTTTACGATTAATTTTGATTTAAAATATAATTAAATTAAAACTAGAGTAAAAAATTAGGAATTATTATAAATAATTAACAATTTATGATTGATTATTATTTAATTGAATTGATTTTAGAAATTATAAATTATGTGTATGAGAGAGGAAAAAAAGTATATATATATATATAAAAGACATAAGATTTAAGATTATTACAATCATTTCATATTTATAATTAATGAAATTAACGGTTATATCTTGGTCCAAAATAAGATGGGACCTTTCTAACTATATTTAAACAATAGGAGAGCTAAAATGTTCCAATCTCAAATCACGAAGAAGAAAATATAATGTTAATTTGGTAATGACCATAGAATACATAATTATGAAATATTGGCATCTATAGATTTTCGGCCAAGAGGGTGAACAAACCAATTTTAATTTCAAATTGTTCTTTTTTATTTTTTTGGATAAATAATTTCAAATTATTCTATTTTCAATTCGCCAATTAAAAGTTTGTCTTATTTTGTTAGAATTAATAGTGAAAATCACAAAAAATCATGAGTAAATTACATTTTGCATCCGTATACTTTGCACTAAATTTCACTTTGATTCCTACATATGAAATCGTGACAGTTAACCCCCTGTATTTTTGGTCAAATTCTACTTTGGTCTCTACACATGAAATCGTGTCAATCAACTCCTTGCACTTGGTCAAGTGTCAATGTCTCATTTTGTTACTATATTGTTTAAGTCTTTAATAGGAATTCAGTCTTATGATAAATACGTGACTACAAAATGAGAATAAGAGAACAAAATTATTCTTATTTTCCACCAATACATACTTTGTCTCACGTGATAAACATGTAAGAAGATTAGGACAAAAAGTAAAGAAAACAGAACTCTTTACAAATAAATAAAGATAGCAGAAAAATCAAAAAAGGGAAGAGGAATATTCTATCGTGAAAAACAGAATTTTGTGATTTCTATTTCTACAAAAAAATTCTTAATTTGTCTCTCTAATTGTTCATAATTTGTCTTTTGTTTTAATCGAATATAGACAAAATATGATGTAAATTTTGGGATGTGTATAAGCGGGAAATGTGCATGATTTTCCTCCTTTGCTCTTATTTTGTAGTCATATGTTTGTCGCATTACTGACCTCTATTAAAGATTTATATGGTAGAGTAACAAAATGGAGACATTGATACTTGACCAGAAATGTAAGGGTTGACTACCACGATTTCATGTGTAGGGACCAAAAGATTTGATTAGAAGTGTAATGGCTTGATTGTCATAATTTCATATATAAGGGCCAAAGTGAATTTGGTGCAAACTGCAGGGGTGCAAATTATAATTTACCTAGGAATTTTTTAAAAATACAAATATTCACACATTCAATAAATTAGAAAAATATAAAATTTTAAGAAGTGTGAATATTTTTAAATGCATTCATACTAACTTTCATACTTTCTAAATAATATCTTAATACTTAAAAGTATAAATGTTCAGATTTACAACTTTTACACTTATTACAAAATTCACACTATTATAATGCAAGGAAGATGAGTCTCATGACAAAATATTTCTCAAAAGTATGAAATTTTATTCACAATTTCAAATTCTAAAAAAGTGTATTTTTTTTTCATTTTACATAATTTTGTATTTAATTGAGAACGATCTCGCTGAGTAGTTATAAAAAAGGGATTAAATTCATTTTAAATCTTATGATTTAAATATAGTCAGAAAATTTCCAAGGGATTTTGGACGATTAAAGTGTCTTTAATTTTTTCATTCAAATTGACGGAAGGTGTATTACACACAATATTTTAAAATGGGTTTAGTTTTTTGAAAAAATAACATGAAATTAATACAACAAAAAGATTAATATGTTAATTAAAATATAATAAAATAAAATATAATTAACAATTAATTTAAAATATAAAATATAACTAAATATTTTAAGTAAGAATATAAAATACATAATAATTAGAAATTGATCTAAAATATGATAATTAAAGTTAGATTTAAAATTTTGCAATTACAATAACTAATTAAATATTTAAGATTAATTGTGATTTAAAATATAATTAAATTAAAATTAGAATAAATAGTTAAGAATTACAATAAATGATTAAGAATATATAATTAATTGTGTTTTAATTGAATTAATGTTTAAAAATTATAAACTATGTATATTAAAGGGTATTATAGTAATTTTACATCTTTAGTTAACTACGTTAATGGTTACACTTTAGTTCAAAATCATATGATGGGATCTTTCTTACTATTTTTGAATTATAAGGGTAAAGTGCTTTAGCTTTAAATCACAAGGGGATAAAATAAATTTTGCCTTATAAAAAATCTAAACTATATAAAAAAACATATGTACATTTTAAAAGTTGTAAAATTTTCAAGTTTTGAAACATTAGAAAAAGAAAAAAAACAAAAAAAAAAGTCTTTCATATAAACATGTTAATCAACTAGGCCTAATCTAGTTGGCTACTATGACTTTCCTAAGGGTTTAGTCCCTAGGAGAGGTCATAGGTTTAAATCTCTTTAAGGGAGTTGAATTAAAGAGGCAAGCACTTGACTATGTAAAGAATGCAGAGGCTAACTCTCACAGGTATTAATCTAACAATTAACAATTGATTTTCACCGATCAAAATATATATATAAATATAAGCATGTTGACCAAAACAAGGATAAAATTTATATTTCATACATATGTAGAATTTATTGGATCACATTTTATTTCCATAATATTTATGGCTAAACAAACTCTTGAAAATAGGCTTTTCACTGATTTTTCCTACACTTTAATGGATTCTATTTTGTTATGATTATTAACGTACAAATATTTGTAAATGCTTTATGTAGTATCTGTAATTTCCCATCTCTCCTCAAGTGTTTCTTTGGTGTTTATCATATTTTCAGAATTTAAAAAAAAGAAAAGAAAGAAGTTTTTGGTAGAGAGCCTCAAGGTACAACAAACACTGTTTGATTCATAAATTTAGAAAAGAATTTAAAAAGTGAATAAAAAAGGTAAAATATAAATTAAAAAGAAAAAACTAAATGTTTTTTTTTTAAAAAAATTGAAAAATTAAATTATTTTTTTGGATAAAACTAAAAAATTTGTGTCTATAAAGAAGCATGATGATGGAACATTGACGTGCAAAAAAAAAAAATTTTAAAATGAAAAAACTGATAATGTTCTCGATTTTTTTAGATAGTTGAATAAAATCAATAAGTAGAAGGAAAAAAACGTTTAATTCCATATTCAGTTTTTTTTTCCCCCATCAATTAGTGAAACAATTATGTGAAATATTACTATATAAAATTGATAATGTTGTTAGCTTTATAAATTGGAAAAAACTGATAATATTCTCAATTTTACTAAATAGAATTTATTGGTTTAAAAAATCTTGGATCAGACTTGAGTAAACATAATGTTAAATTTTTTTTTTTCGTTTTTTATTTGCCTAATCAGCAAAAGAGAGAATTTTATCTTCGCTTTTTATTTCTCTTCTTTGATATCTCTCTTTTTGTTTTACCTGCAGATACAGATTGAGAGAGCTTTATCCTCTGAAATTCGAATCTCAAACTAGTTTCTTATTCAATATTTGTTTCAACCAAAAAAATTTGTTTTACCTGCAGATACAGATTGAGAGAGCTTTATCCTCTGAAATTCGAATCTCAAACTAGTTTCTTCTTCAATATTTGTTTCAAAAAAAAAAAGAAGAGAAAAAGTGGATTGAAAATGAGTGCCCTGCAAGGTGTATTTTCAATTGTAGGGGCAATTGCAGGGGCAATTGCAGGGAGATTAGTTGAGCCAGTGATGCTCCACGTTGGTTTTGCTTTTCAGTACAAGAAGAAGCAGGAGAATTTGGAAGTTGAAATTAAAAACCTTGAAGAACTGATAGAACAAATCAAAGAAAAAGTTGATGAAGCCATTACTCGTGGTGAAGAAGTTGATGAACCTGTTTCAAACTGGCTAGCGGAGGGGGAAGAAAGAGTTCCGAAATTTAAGGATGAAAATACTGTTAACGAAAACATGCAGTGCTCTGTATTCTTATGTCCGGACTACATCTCGCGTTACAGAATGAGTAAGGAAGCCGAAAACAAGATCGAAGAAGTAAAAAAGTTCACTCAGAGTGGCAATTTTAGCACAGTTGCACATCCTAAGCCATTTGCTCAAGAACTTCAATTCACATCGTCAAGTACAAACTATGTGAATTTTGAGTCGCGAGAATTTGTTTTCAATAACATCATGGCGGCATTACAAAATTCCAATGTTAAAATGATTGGAGTATATGGAACAGGAGGGGTTGGAAAGACGACGATGGTCGAAGAGATTGGCAAACTAGTGAAAAATAGACTTTTTGATGAAGTCGTTGTGGCAGTTGTCTCTCAGGACGCAAATGTGAGCAATATTCAAGGGCAACTCGCTGTTCGCTTGAATCTGGAACTACAAGGGGAAACTCATGAAGTGGGAAAAGCAAGCAAATTGTGGAATAGATTGAACAATGGGAAGAAAAATCTCATTATATTGGATGATATGTGGCAAAACTTGGACTTGAAGAGAATAGGGATTCCTATCATTGATGGAAACAATTGTTGCAAAGTTGTGATAACGTCTCGAATCCGAGGTGTGTTGGAAGAGATGCATGTTGATAGATATGTTCCAATGCAAGTATTATCAGAGAAAGAAGCATGGGCCCTATTCAAGACGAAGGTGGGAAATTCTGTTGACTCTCCTGAACTCGATGATAAAGAACTCCATGATATAGCTGATGCAGTCTGTAAAGAGTGTGGAGGCTTGCCGGTCGCTATACTTGCAGTTGGAGCCGCATTGAAAGGTAAGAAAAAATATGTCTGGGAAGATGTACTTGATCAATTCAAAGATTCCATGCTAAAGAATATTGCGGGAATCGACGCAAAGGTGTATGCTTCCTTAAAGTTAAGCTATGATCGGTTAGAATCTAGTGATGCAAAATCATGCTTCTTGCTATGTTGTTTCTTTCCTGAAGATGCTAATATTTCAATTGAAGTGTTGGCGAGACACTGCATAGTGAGAAGTTTGCTTGGACAAAACACAAATACACTAATAAGAGCAAGCCGTCGAGTACTTACAGTGGTCGATATCCTCAAAGATGCTTGTTTGTTGTTAGAAGGAAAAGATGAAAACTTTGTCAAAATGCATGATGTCATTCGAGATGTTGCTCTTTCAATTGCGAAAGATGATGGCAAGGAAATTCTAGTAAAACATGGTGACAAAAAGTGGCCCGAGAAAGATACATGCGAATCTTCCTCAGCAATGTCATTAAGGTTCGACAACACTCTTGAGCTTCCGGATGATTTGGTATGTCCACAACTCCACACCTTGACCATGAAATTGAAATGGAATATCAATCCTTTGCTTAATGTTCCAGATAGGTTTTTCAGTGGAATGGAGAAACTTACAATTTTAGAATTGAATAGAATCTGTATGTTGCCTCCATTATCTCTTGCAAATTTGGTTAACCTTCGGATGTTATGGTTAGATTATTGTGAGTTGGGAGACATAGCTATACTCAAGGATCTAAATAATAACCTTGAAATACTTAGCCTTCGAGGTTCTAATATCAAGGTTTTGCCATCAGAGATAGGAAAATTGACTCGTCTTCGATTGTTAGATCTGGGAAATTGTAGAAAGCTCACAGAGATTCCACAAGGTGTCATATCCAATTTGTCTCGCCTGGAAGAATTTTACATTTTAGATGAGTATGTGGCTGGGCCGAGGGAGGAATGAAGCACAGTGAATCTTGATGAGTTGGGGAAATTGACGCAATTAACCACTTTACAGATTCACATACCAAATGTCATGCTATTGCCCAAGGACTTCTGCTTTGAAAACTTGATCAGATTTAAAATATCAATTGGTATTTCCTTAATTTGTATGGGTATTTCTAACACTTATTCAAAGTCGTGTAAACTTGTGGGTGTTTCCTTAATGGACAAGTTTATCGTTTTGTTGCTGAGAGCTGAAGAGCTACATTTGGAAGAAATTGAAGGTTTACAAGAGGTGCTGCATGACAGAGGTGGAGAGGGGTCTTTGATGGAACGTCATGGACTAAATCCATCAGGCTTCTTCAATAATTTAATTGAATTAACAATTAAAGATTGTAGGTTGGAATATCTCTTCTCCCTGTCCTGTGCAAGAGGATTTCCACGACTTCAGAGACTGCAAATAACTAATTGTGTGATAATGAAAGCAATAGTTGGAATTGAAGAAGAAAAAGATGAAGATGAACTCTCAAGTCAGGTAATTAATTTCAGTCAGTTGAAATATTTGCATCTCTGCAATCTACCCAAGCTCATAAGCTTCTACCCCAAAGTGGAGAAGATGTCAACATCTGAAGGAAATTCTTCTACCCAGGCACAATTTTTGTTTAATGAAAAGGTATGCTTTATCAATACCCTTTTTATTTGCTTTAATCCATTATATCTAGTTATTATAAAATGCTTTATGCATTAGGAATACAATCAAACAGTGCTAGGGTATTTTCAATAAAAATCAATATTGTTAATCCCTAAAAATATCACCAAATGGTTGGTCACACAGTGGCAAGCATGAAATAATTACAACAAATTAAGATTTTAAAAATAATTAGTCATTTTGGGGACAAAAATTTGATTTTTAAAACTCTTTCTCCTTTCCCTCTATAAATGAAGAGAAATATCAATTATTTCTATTATTTCATTTCCACGTCAAATTTAATTAATCATTTTTATTGTCACCAGGTAATCCAAATGAAGTTTTAGGGATTGGTTTACTTTTAGATTTGCTACTAAACAAAATTAATGTGCTCCTACCTAGCCCCTACCCGTAATCTATATGAAGTAAAATTTAGATTAAGCCCCAAAGCATTAATCTAAATTTTTTATTTTAAATGTTAAAAATACGCATTACATCGAAATATTGGTCCATCTAACTGTATACAATAATGTGACTTTCCAAACTAGTTCAAATATATGTTGACAGGTAAATTAACCTAGTAAAACACTTATGCCAGCATGCTTGTGTGGTTTTTTTTTTTTTTTTTTAAATAAAAAAATCGATAGAAGATTAATTATAAATATGTGAAATACTATATCAAACTTGACAATTAAAATTCAACACTAGACAAAGCCATATATTGTATCAATGGAAAATGCAAACTTGAGAGGGTAATTTTTGGTGAAAATTGGGCCGAGCTATGAGATGGACTTTATGGCCCAAAGTACGAAGGACTGGGTAAAAAGGGCCGAGAAGTTACTCCAGCCCAAGAGAGATGAGGTTACTCCGGCCAAAAGAGATTAAGCTACTTCAGTCCGGAAGAAACTTGAAGTTAGACCGGTCTTGGAGTTATACCGGTCGTGGAGTTATACCGGTCGCAAATCGTTGGTTCGGTCCAAACATACCATGGGTTGAACAGGAGAGAACCGCGGTAAGGAGGAGTAAAGGGAGAACCGAACTAAGGATAGTTCGGCCTATTCTGTGGCTCAGCATAGCCAGTTTTACTTCGGCCAAAAATGGTAGTTCGGCCATGGTAAAAACCATCCCACTTGGTTTAAGCAGGGGGGGTGTAAAAGGATAAGCATTATCCTTTAGAAGTATGAATCCTAGGAGGACTCTGCATGGAGGAGTAAAAGTCCTATTAGGATTGTGCCACTCGAAACCTATAAAAACTCACAAATATCACCTTGGAGGAGGTAACAGAACATACAATTTTGCTTCCTGAATACATTGAGCTTTGTCTATTTGTCAAGTTTGCTGACTTAGGCATCGGAGAGGTTTCCGGCACACACCCGCCAGCTAGCTCACGTTTGTGTTTTCAGGTGACAAAGCGACGTCGTACGGAGGAGCGTGGACTTAGTCAACAGGATTATACGAGGAGAATTATTTCTTTCCCGTACAAAATTGGCGCCGTCTGTGGGGAATAACAGACAGGAACAAAACCTCTTGATTAAAGGCTTCTCTCCCTTTACATATCAATTGGCATACATTGAAGAATTGCCGGCAGTCCGCCGTCGACGGTTAACTCCAGATGGAGGCGCAAGGCGTGAAGATTACCTTCCTGTCCCTCAACATGCGCAGGACATTGATCTCAACGGACATAACTCCAGGAGAAGAATACTATGGGGGCGAAGACGGGCTCACAGGCCCCCGTCAATCTCATTCTCAAAGTCCACAGGCAAGGCGGAGGAGTTCGACCCTCAAGCTCTGGAAGATCGCCGTGAAAGAGCAAGAGATGAAATTGATAAGAAAGATGGCGCGCGGATATGGAGGCCTGACACGCCAGATGCAAGAAAAAGAGGTGGCCGACAGGAGAGGGGCGCAAAAAAAAAGACGCCCCCTCGCCACTTCAGAATAATCGTAGTAGGAATACTACATCCCTCGAAGATATGTGAGAGCAGCAGAAGCCTCAGGACAGGCGACACTCAAATCACTGGTCCTTTCCAGAACTCGTCACTCCAGGTCTTGGACGAGAACGAGGCCTGAAAGATCATACACGAAGGAAAGCACGTATTGGCCCTCGCATTCGCACCAAAACCAGGTACTAACAAAACAGGATATTATCCAGATTCATCCAACTTACGAACCGTGCCTCAGATGAAAGCACGATTGCAGGAGGATTGCCAGGGCGCGGGGATCCGCACAGAGTTTCTGCCTTACAGCGGTTGGGCTCCTCGGACGCATGCAAGCGTCGAGGTTGGATGCAATACCGTGCCCTGCCTACGAATCCAGCGGACAAGGCATTACTGCAAGGCCTACAGACTTCACCGTTTGTTCCCGGCGATTAAAAAATGCGCCCCTACCATCAAAGGCTTCCTTAGCCAAAATTCACTACAATTCATTGAAGGGAAGACGCGTCCCTACTCACACTTGAGCCACTTTCGCCAAGTCATGGCTGTATACAGGCGAAAACGAGGCCTTAATGTGCATACTTCTTCCATCAAGTCTTGGCGACCCTAGGCTTGACGTGGTTCGAGAAAACTACCAGAGGGCAGCATAGCTTCTTGGGCACAATTGGCAGAAGCCTTCGTGATCAAGGTTCCGAACAAACACTAAAACCCCGGTGGAGATGCGACCAGCTACTCTCCATTCGACATGGGCGATAAAGAGACCCTAAAGATCCTACACAGTTGCTACTGGGAGACATTCAATCAGATTGGGGACTGCCCACCAATCTCGCCATCGCACAGTATAAAAGCTAGGCCTTCCAGTTGGGAACAGACTAAGGGACTCGATCACCATGACGCCACCCTTCACTATGGAGGCCTTGATGGAAGAGTGCATCAGCACATCAAGGTAGAAGAGGATGGCGCACTGTGCCAAAGCAAAAATCTAGTGCCGACCGCAGTAACCAGAAAAGAAAACCTCAGCAAAGGTCAATACAGTGGATCGTCAGAACAGAAAACGGACGTGGCAGACGAGATAACGGAGAAGACCTGGATAAAAGGTGGTTGAGAATCCGCACTGCCATAACCACGGTGTTCAAGAAACCGATATATCGGATTCTGAGTGAAATAAGAGATGAGCTTTTCGTCAAGTGGCCAGCCAAGCTAGGAAGAAGCTCAGAAGGACTATGACGAAAGATCGCGGTGCACCTTCCACAAAGAAAAGGGGCACCGAACTGAGAATTGCCACACCATTGAGACTGCACCTGGAGGAGTTTGGTGCGGCAGGTCACTTGGACAAACTACATTGAAGGAGGGACGCAGCCAGCCCCTCAGGATCACAATGACCCCAACGGAATTGCCAATCGACGCCCCACCTCAAGGCAATTATCAATGTGATACATGGAGTCTTTGAACCTGAGCGTGTATGTGAGCTCAGGGGATCAATCAAAAAGGCTGAGCACTTCAGAGAGGTGCTAAGTGCCCAATCTGCCATCAAGAAGGGGAAAACAGAGGCAATAAACGTCATGTCTTCTTTCGGATAAAGACTTGGATCGAATATACTGTCCTCACAATGATTGCCTAGTCGTCACTCTCCGGAGTCAAAAATTTTGACGTCAAGCCAGATTCTGATTAACCAGGGTAGTTCATGTGAAATCATGTACTACGAGACATTTAAACAGCTGAAGCTACAACAAAGACTTGGCGCCTGCTGTATCACCCCTATTGGATTCAACTCCAATGCCAGAATGGCCCCGTCGGCAAAAATAATTCTTCCAGTGTAGAGCAGGAAGCGTGAACGAACAAGTGGAAGTTTTGGGTATTGAAGGTCCCATCAACTATACAACATCATCTTGGCAGAACATGGCTGCATGCAATTGATTAGTGGCGTCATCTTACCACCAAGTAATGCAGTTTCCCAACGACACCGGTATAATTGAAGAAGTCTATGGAGATCAGATCATGTCAAAGGCAATGTGTTTCGCCAACGGTGAATGGCAGCCGCGCTACCAAAGGATACGTTCATTCGTCGTGGAAGAACCTGAAAGCAATGAACTATTCAGCGGATGTCGGCAAAGAGGCTGATCAGAAAGCAGTGGAGGAATTGGTGGAGGTAAAAATAGACGAAAAGAACCCGGATAAGTTCTTTTTGCTCGATGTTTTCGTTGTCCAGCACTGAGAGGTTAGAGCGTCTTGGAATTCTTAAACTCTAACATCGAAAGTATTCGCCTGGACACCCTACGACATGCCAGGCATTGATCCCAAATTTCATCTGTCACCAACTCAATGTCCACCCATCCGCCAGACCAGTTATTCAGGCGCACTCGCAGATCGGCACTTCACCATGCCGAAATAGTGGCAGAAGAAGTAGGTAACCTGCTGGAAGTAGGAGCAATTAAGAGAAGTGCACTACCCAAGATGGCATCTCCAACACGGTCGTAGTGCCAAAAGAAGAATGGCAAGTGGCGTGTTCTGCGTCGACTAACAAACTGTCAACAAGGCATGCCAAAAGACAACTTTCCTCTACCACGGATAAGATCAACTGGTGGATCCTAACGGCGGGGCACAACCTACTTAGCTTTCTGGATGCATACAGAGGCTACCACCAAATCGCCACTGCATGAGCCAGACCAGGAGGTCACATCTTTTACAACTCCAAGAGGACTATACTGTTACAAGGTCATGCCCTTCGGCCTGAAGAACGCAGGGGAACATTCCAACGGATGGTCACCAAGATGTTTGAACCTTGTTAGGCAGAACAATGGAGGTATACATCGACGACATGGTGGTCAAAAGAAAGGATGAGAATGACCATCTCAAGGACTTATGGGAGATGTTTGAAATCTTGAAGAAACACAAGTTGTGCCTCAACGCTTCCAAGTGCGCATTCCGGAGTAGGATCTGGCAAATTCTTGGGGCTCCTGGTGACCAGCCGAGGTATAGAAGCAGACCCCTCTCAGATCAAAGCAATCCAAGATGTGGAGGAGACCCAACTCTGTGAAAGAAAGTGGCAGCATCTCACCGGCATGGCAGCTGCACTCAACCCGGTTATCATGTCGGTCGTCAGACAGACTACGACCATTTTTTCATGCCTTAAAGGCCAAGTTTGAATGGGATGAGAATGCGACCAAGCTCTGGAAAGCTTGAAAGGAATATATGTCTTCCCACCACTGCTTGTTACCCCAGTGCCCTGGCGAAGAACTCTTTTTATACTTGGCGGTCTCTCAGCACGCAGTTAGCGCAGTGTTGGTTCGCTGCAGAAGGAAACCAACACTTGCCCATTCTATTATGTCAGCAAGACGCTCTGGGAGCCGAAACAAGGTATTGCCACTGGAAAAACTGGCGTTAGCCTTGATGATGGCCTCACAAGAAATTGGCCACTACTTTCACGCTCACACCATAGTCGTCCTCACAGCTTTCCCACTAAAAGCTTTGTTTGAGAGGGCGAACTTTTTTGGCTTTTGAAGTGGGCAGTAGAGTTGGGACAATTCGACATCAAGTTCCAACCCAGGACCGCATAAAAGCCCAATTCTTTGGCAGACTTCGTCGCAGAGTTTACTCCTGGAAGTCATCATATCTGCCCAGTCGACCTAGCTGACACCACTGAACTAGGATGGAAGTAGACGCCGGAATAGCGCAACCCCTAGTAGAAGGTACACAGTTAGACTCCACGGCAGACCAGACTAAAAACAGCAAGGAAGAAACAAACCAAGGGCTCACCAACCAGAACAATCAGATGGCGAGGGGCAGACAGCAAGCATGGACCTTGAAGAAAACACCATCTTGACCCCACGACATCATCTGACCCCTCCACCTGCTGGAAGTTGTTCGTTGGAGAGATGTGGAGCTTCTTTGTGGATGGAGCATCCAACCGGCATGGTGCAGGGCTTGGCATAGTCCTCATCTCTCCAGACGGCCTGGTTATAGAGCAAGCAATCAACTTGGCTTCCCTGCATCAAACAACGAAGCAGAGTATGAAGCGCTTCTCGCAGGACTCAAAATCAGCATACTACATGAAGGCCACCGAACTAATGGTCTACAGCGACTCACAGCTGGTGGTAAATCAAATTTCTGGCAACTATGAAGCAAAAGATTGATAGGATGCCAAGTACCAAGAGTTGGTCAGAACAGAAATAAAAAAATTTGAAAGTAGTAAGGATAGAGCAAATCGGGCCGAGCTTGAGATGGACTTTGGGCCATACAGGTAAATTAACCTAGTAAAACACTTATGCCAGCATGCTTGTGTGGTTTTTTTTTTTTTTTTTTTAAAATAAAAAAATCGATAGAAGATTAATTATAAATATGTGAAATACTATATCAAAACTTGACAATTAAAATTCAACACTAGACAAAGCCATATATGTATCAATTGAAAATGCAAAACTTGAGAGGGTAATTTTGTGAAAATTGGGCGAGCTATGCGATGGACTTTATGGCCCAAAGTACGAAGGACTGGGTAAAAAGGGCCGGAAGTTACTCCAGGCCCAAGAGAGATGAGGTTACTCCGGCCAAAAGATTAAGCTATCGGAAGAAACTTGAAGTTAGACCGCGTCTTGGAGTTATACCGGTCGTGGAGTTATACCGGTCGCAAATCGTTGGTTCGGTTCCAAACATACATGGGTTGAACAGGAGAGAACCGCGGGTAAGGAGGAGTAAAGGGAAACCGAACTAAAGGATAGTTCGGACCTACTCTGTGGCTCAGCATAGCCAGTTTTACTTCCGGCCAAAAATGGTAGTTCGGCCATGGTAAAAAACCATCCCACTTGGTTTAAGCAGTGGGGGGGGTGTAAAAGGATAAGCATTATCCTTTAGGAGTATGAATCCTAGGAGGACTCTGCATGGAGGAGTAAAAGTCCTACTAGGATTGTGCCACTCGAAACCTATAAAAACTCACAAATATCACCTTGGATGAGGTAACAGAACATACAATTTTGCTTCCTGAATACATTGAGCTTTGTCCTATTTGTCAAGTTTGCTGACTTAGGCATCGGAGAGGTTTCGCACATACTCGCCAGCTAGCTCACGTTTGTGTTTTCCAGGTGATAAAGCGACGTCGTACGGAGGAGCGTGGACTTAGTCAACAGGATTATTACGAGGAGAATTATTTCTTTTCCCCGTACACAACTGAATTGTGATACACACAATAGCTCGAAAATTTCCAAAATTCTAAGCGTCTATGCATGCAAAAACTTTTGAGACTCCGTTTGGGAAGAGCTAGATTGGACTTTTTTGGCATATTTTAGCCACAAAAGACAAAATAGGCTATTTTAGCCGCAAAAAACAAAACATCAACATCCAACCCCATAATTATTACTCTCTTCTTTCACAAAAAAAAAAAAAAAAAATCAAAAAATCAAAAAACTCTTCTCAAACCAAGCTTTTTAGCTTAAGCTAAAATAGACAAAAAAGTCAAAAAGCCAACCCACTTCCCAAACCACTTGAGACTCCCAAAAAGGTTCTTCAATTTGATCAAGCGACCAATGGTATGATCTGTTAAGTGTCAATTTTTAATTTATCACAAATCTAGTCATATAAGACATAACTTCCTTACCACATCATTTTGGATTGAATTATAATATTTAAATTGTGCTTTTCTAATATTTATATTATAAAATTTAATAGTAAATGGGATTCAACTCAAACTATTACCATCAAGCCTAGACACCAGAAAATATACTCTTATTTAGGAGATTCTATAATTTTCTAATTTCAATATTCTAGGTGGAATTTAGGAGTTGTTTGAAAAGTGCTAGATTAGTATACTTTTTGACTTTTTACAAAAAACGTAAAATATGAGTTGGGTTGAAGTGAATGTGGTAAAGAGGTGATATGACTAAAATAAGATGATTGTGACCCACATAGGATAATGTGCTAAAATAGCATGTGCTATTCTTAACACATATGCCAAACAAGCACTTAGCCTCGTTTCGGGAACAGAACTATTAGTAAACTTTTTGACTTTTTACGAAAAGATATGCAGAAAAGTAAAGAGGTGATGTGACTTAGTTTTTTTAGTTGGCTTTTGGCTAAAATAGCCACTCCCCAAACGAGGCCTAATGTGTTTTTAAGTGGGAAAATTCTACAATATACACCATTTAAAAGATTATTTTAGTTATGATTCGTGAGATCATATGCGTCCCTAATTATGCCATTTTCCCTCTTTAGTTATGATTTATTTATTTTTTTTAGTAATAACATTATTTTAGTTTTGACTTATTAGACTTTTGGTTATACCTTATGTGGTGTTTGGTTATTATTATTATTATTATTATTATTATTATTATTATTATTATAAGTTATGACTCAAAAAGTATAGCAGGACCAGACTAAAAACAGCAGGAAGAAACAAACCAAGGCTCACCAACAGAACAATCAGATGGCGAGGGCAGACAGCAAGCATGGACCTTGAGAGAAAACACCATTCTTGACCCCACGACATCATCTGACCCTCCACCTGCTGGAAGTAAGAGATGAGCCTTTCGTCAAGTGGCCAGCCAAGCTAGGAGAAGCTCAGAAGGACTATGACGAAAGATCGCGGTGCACCTTCCACAAAGAAAAGGGGCACCGAACTGAGAATTGCACACCATTGAGACTGCACCTGGAGGAGTTGGTGGCGGCAGGTCACTTGGACAAATACATTGAAGGAGGGACGCAGCCAGCCCCTCAGGATCACAATGACCCCAACGGAATGCCAATCGACGCCCCACCTCAAGGCATTATCAATGTGATACATGGAGTCTTTGAACCTGAGCGTGTATGTGAGCTCAGGGGATCAATCAAAAAGGCTGAGCACTTTAGAGAGGTGCTAAGTGCCCAATCTGCCATCAAGAAGGGGAAAACAGAGGCAATAAACGTCATGTCTTTTTCGGATAAAGACTTGGATCGAATATACTGTCCTCACAATGATGCCCTAGTCGTCACTCTCCGAGTCAAAAATTTTGACGTCAAGCAGATTCTGATTAACCAGGGTAGTTCATGTGAAATCATGTACTACGAGACATTTAAACAGCTGAAGCTACAAGACAAAGACTTGGCGCCTGCTGTATCACCCCTAATTGGATTCAACTCCATGCCAGAATGGCCCGTCGGCAAAATAATTCTTCCAGTTAGAGCAGGAAGCGTGACGAAACAAGTGGAGTTCTGGGTATTAAAGGTCCCCTCCACTTACAACATCATCTTGGGCAGAACATGGCTGCATGCAATGTGATTAGTGGCGTCATCTTACCACCAAGTAATGCAGTTTCCCAACGACACCGTATAATTGAAGAAGTCTATGGAATGATCATGTCAAAGAATGTTTCGCCACGGTGAATGGCAGCCGCCTACCAAAGGATACGTTCATTCGGTGGAAGAACCTGAAAGCAATGAACTATTCCGGATGTCGGCAAAGAGGCTGATCAGAAAGCAGTGGAGGAATTGGTGGAGGTAAAAATAGACGAAAAGAACCCGGATAAGTTCTTTTTGCTCGCGTTTGTCGTTGTCCAGCACTGAGAGGTTAGAGGTCTTGGAATTCTTAACCTCTAACATCGAAGTATTCGCCTGGACACCCTACGACATGCCAGGCATTGATCCCAATTTCATCTGTCACCAACTCAATGTCCACCCATCCGCCAGACCAGTTATTCAGCGCACTCGCAGATCGGCACTTCACCATGCCGAAATAGTGGCAGAAGAAGTAGGTACCTGCTGGAAGTAGGAGCAATTAGAGAAGTGCACTACCCAAGATGGATCTCCACACGGTCGTAGTGCCAAAAAAGAATGGCAAGTGGCGTGTCTGCGTCGACTACAAAACTGTCAACAAGGCATGCCCAAAAGACAACTTTCCTCTACCACGGATAGATCAACTGGTGGACCTAACGGCGGGGCACAACCTACTTAGCTTTCTGGATGCATACAGAGGCTACCACCAAATCGCCATGCATGAGCCAGACCAGGAGGTCACATCTTTTACAACTCCAAGAGGACTATACTGTTACAAGGTCATGCCCTTCGGCCTGAAGAACGCAGGGGCAACATTCCAACGGATGGTCACCAAGATGTTTGAACCATTGTTAGGCAGAACAATGGAGGCATACATCGACGACATGGTGGTCAAAAGCAAGGATGAGAATGACCATCTCAAGGACTTAGGGGAGATGTTTGAAATCTTGAAGAAACACAAGTTGTGCCTCAACGCTTCCAAGTGCGCATTCGGAGTAGGATCTGGCAAATTCTTGGGCTTCCTGGTGACCAGCCGAGGTATAGAAGCAGACCCCTCTCAGATCAAAGCAATCCAAGATTTGGAGAGACCCAACTCTGTGAAAGAAGTGCAGCATCTCACCGGCATGGCAGCTGCACTCAACCGGTTTATCAGTCGGTCGTCAGACAGACTACGACCATTTTTTCATGCCTTAAAGGCCAAGTTTGAGTGGGATGAAGAATGCGACCAAGCTTTGGAAAGCTTGAAGGAATATATGTCTTCCCCACCACTGCTTGTTACCCCAGTGCCTGGCGAAGAACTCTTTTTATACTTGGCGGTCTCTCAGCACGCAGTTAGCGCAGTGTTGGTTCGTGCAGAAGGAAACCAACACTTGCCCATCTATTATGTCAGCAAGACGCTGCTGGGAGCCGAAACAAGGTATTTGCCACTGGAAAAACTGGCGTTAGCCTTGATGATGGCCTCCAAGAAATTGGCACACTACTTTCACGCTCACACCATAGTCGTCCTCACAGCTTTCCCACTAAAAGCTTTGTTTGAGAGGGCGAACTTTTTTGGGCTTTTGAAGTGGGCAGTAGAGTTGGGACAATTCGACATCAAGTTCCAACCCAGGACCGCAATAAAAGCCCAATCTTTGGCAGACTTCGTCGCAGAGTTTACTCCTGGAAGTCATCATATCTGCCCAGTCGACCTAGCTGACACCACCGAACTAGGGATGGAAGTAGACGCCGGAATAGCGCAACCCCTAGTAGAAGGTACACAGTTAGACTCCACGGCAGACCAGACTAAAAACATCAAGGAAGAAACAAACCAAGGCTCACCAACAGAACAATCAGATGGCGAGGGGCAGACAGCAAGCATGGACCTTGAAGAAAACACCATTCTTGACCCCACGACATCATCTGACCCCTCCACCTACTGGAAGTTGTTCGTTGGAGAGATGTGGAAGCTCTTTGTGGATGGGGCATCCAACCGGCATGGTGCAGGACTTGGCATAGTCCTCATCTCACCAGACGGCCTGGTTGTGGAGCAAGCAATCAACCTTGGCTTCCCAGCATCAAACAACGAAGCGGAGTATGAAGCGCTTCTCGCAGGACTCAAATCAGCATACTACATGAAGGCCACCGAACTAATGGTCTACAGCGACTCACAGCTGGTGGTAAATCAAATTTCTGGCAACTATGAAGCAAAAGATGATAGGATGGCCAAGTACCAAGAGTTGGTCAGAACAGAAATAAAAAAATTTGAAGTAGTAAGGATAGAGCAAATCGGGCCGAGCTATGAGATGGACTTTGGGCCATACAGGTAAATTAACCTAGTAAAACACTTATGCCAGCATGCTTGTGTGGTTTTTTTTTTTTTTTTTAAATAAAAAAATCGATAGAAGATTAATTATAAATATGTGAAATACTATATCAAACTTGACAATTAAAATTCAACACTAGACAAAGCCATATATTGTATCAATGGAAAATGCAAACTTGAGAGGGTAATTTTTGGTGAAAATTGGGCCGAGCTATGAGATGGACTTTATGGCCCAAAGTACGAAGGACTGGGTAAAAAGGGCCGAGAAGTTACTCCAGCCCAAGAGAGATGAGGTTACTCTGGCCAAAAGAGATTAAGCTACTTCGGTTCGGAAGAAACTTGAAGTTAGACCGGTCTTGGAGTTATAACGGTCGTGGAGTTATACCGGTCGCAAATCGTTGGTTCGGTCCAAACATACCATGGGTTGAACAGGAGAGAACCGCGGTAAGGAGGAGTAAAGGGAGAACCGAACTAAGGATAGTTCGGCCTACTCTGTGGCTCAGCATAGCCAGTTTTACTTCGGCCAAAAATGGTAGTTCGGCCATGGTAAAAACCATCCCACTTGGTTTAAGCAGTGGGGGGGGTGTAAAAGGATAAGCATTATCCTTTAGGAGTATGAATCCTAGGAGGACTCTGCATGGAGGAGTAAAAGTCCTACTAGGATTGTGCCACTCGAAACCTATAAAAACTCACAAATATCACCTTGGATGAGGTAACAGAACATACAATTTTGCTTCCTGAATACATTGAGCTTTGTCTATTTGTCAAGTTTGCTGACTTAGGCATCGGAGAGGTTTCCGGCACATACTCGCCAGCTAGCTCACGTTTGTGTTTTCAGGTGATAAAGCGACGTCGTACGGAGGAGCGTGGACTTAGTCAACAGGATTATACGAGGAGAATTATTTCTTTCCCGTACACAACTGAATTGTGATACACACAATAGCTCGAAAATTTCCAAAATTCTAGCGTCTATGCTATGAAAAACTTTTGAGACTCCGTTTGGGAAGAGCTAGATTGGACTTTTTTGGCTATTTTAGCCACAAAAGACAAAATAGGCTATTTTAGCCGCAAAAAACAAAACATCACATCCAACCCATAATTATTACTCTCTTCTTTCACAAAAAAAAAAAAAAAAATCAAAAAGTCAAAAAACTCTTCTCAAACCAAGCTTTTTAGCTTAAGCTAAAATAGACAAAAAAGTCAAAAAGCCAACCCACTTCCCAAACCAACCTTGAGACTCCCAAAAAAGGTTCTTTCAATTTGATCAACGACAATGGTATGATCTGTTAAGTGTCAATTTTTAATTTATCACAAATCTAGTCATATAAGACATAACTTCCTTACCACATCATTTTGGATGAATTATAATATTTAAATTGTGCTTTTCTAATATTTCTATTATAAAATTTAATAGTAAATGGGATTCAAACTCAAATATTACCATCAAGCCTAGACACCAGAAAATATACTCTTATTTAGGAGATTCTATAATTTTCTAATTTCAATATTCTAGGTGGAATTTAGGAGTTGTTTGAAAAGTGCTAGATTAGTATACTTTTTGACTTTTTACAAAAAAACGTAAAATATGAGTTGGGTTTGAAGTGATGTGGTAAAGAGGTGATATGACTAAAATAAGATGATTGTGACCCACATAGGATAATGTGCTAAAATAGCATGTGCTATTCTTAACACATGCCAAACAAGCACTTAGGCCTCGTTTGGGAACAGACTATTTTAGTAACTTTTTGACTTTTTACGAAAAGATATGCAGAAAAGTAAAGAGGTGATGTGACTAGTTTTAGTTGGCTTTTTGGCTAAAATAGCCACTCCCCAAACGAGGCCTTAATGTGTTTTTAAGTTGGGAAATTCTACAATATACACCATTTAAAAAGATTATTTTAGTTATGATTCGTGAGATCATATGCGTCCCTAATTATGCCATTTTCCTCTTTAGTTATGATTTATTTATTTTTTTTAGTAATAACATTATTTTAGTTTTGACTTATGAGATTTTTGGTTATACCTTATGTGGTGTTTGGTTATTATTATTATTATTATTATTATTATTATTATTATTATTATTAAGTTATGACTCAAAAAGTATAGAATTATGTAATTTTTTTCTTTAGTTATAAAGTGCATATTTAAAAGGTGTGTATCATAATATTTCTCCTTTTAAGTTTGAACAACTTTTCGCCATCTAAAAAAAAAGTTTGAACAACTTTCTTCAACACACCACATTTTCCTACTAAAAGTGAAGGATTATATAATTTGTATGCTTTAACTGAATTTAGGCCGGGTAATTGATGAAATGAAGAATTTAATAATTTTGTTAAATTGTGTTAAGGTGCGGGAAAAATAATTATGGTATGACAATATCGTTTTTATTCCTTTTTAGGATAAAATTGTACTACACCCGTGGTATGCATGGGTTGTATTTATAATTATTTGTATATATATGAATTGTGATTTTTAAATTTTTTAGCACACAAAAAGGGAATATAACAAATGCTGCATATCTTCAATCAATGGTTTTATATTTGCTTTTATTCAAAATTTAAAAATAACGTAAGAGCAAAATTTATAACTAAATTAAGGAAAAATTTATTTCTAACGATATTTTTTTACTTCTATATAAATACTTAAAAAAATAAACCTGATAAAAAGAAGTCAATATAATATTATACATTAAGTAAAAAAATGTGGTTAACAATTATGATTCCATAAATTTACTATAGTTTTAATTTCAATTTAAAAAAAAAAAACTATTTTAATAGCATTTTATCTAGCTAGTACCAAATAGAATTTTCTTAGCAAAAATGAAAGTTATAAAATTTTGTTATAAATTTTCAAATGTCTATTGTTAAATATTCTATTCTACTTGTTTGTTTGCTTGCTTGCTTGCTTGATTTGGGAGTTTTGATCTTTGATCTTTGCTCCACATTAATTGTATTATTTTATTTATTTTTCTTCTTCTTGCTTGATTTTCGCGTGATACTTCTTTCATAATGCATCTCTGAGTGTATTAATGAAAACAATATACATTTAAAATGCACAAAACTACAATATATAGAAGAAAAAAAAAAAGTAAGTAATTGCCCAAAACTAAAATTACTTTAAGAAAAAATAAAAAAATAAAAACAAAAATGAAATTGTTTGAAATAGGAAATAATTTATTTGTTTATTAATTGATTTTTAAAAATAAGCTTTTAAAGAAAACAAAGAAAACTATATAAAAAGTATAGAAACTAAACATAAAATATAATACAAAAAATAAATGAATTATATGATTTTCAAGAAGTGAGACTCACAAACAAATGTTGTAAAATCTTGTCTATTCATATATTTTTTGTGTGTGTTTTTTGTTAGGAAAAATGTATGATTTCCCACAAGTAAATTAATCAATGGGAATAAAAACTAATGTAGAAAAATTAAATCAACAAAGACATAAAAATTTTACATGGTTCCCTCAATGTGAGGTTCGTCTACGGAATCGAAATTCGATTTCACTATCAACCAAAAAGTTTCCAAACGATTACAAACGAGACACGAATAGTCTCACAAACCACCCTTAGGTGAATTCCAAATAATCACAAATGAATAAGAGGAAAAACCTCACCAAATAGATGAACAAAATTGTTTTCGAAATAGAGTTGTAGAAGACCCAAAATAATAACCCAAATCAATTTTGAATCAAAGATAGCAACAACATCAACAAATCAAACCCAAAGCATTGACCAAGTACCAAATTGAATATCAACCTGCATAGTCACCAAGGATGAATGAAAAACTTTATAGCCGCATCACCTACTGAGGAAGAACACAATAATATATATTGTTGAATCTTGGGTTTTTTTTTTTTTCAAACCCTAACTGTTATCAAATTGACTATCAAATACTTATTAGGATTCAAAATGTAACGCCCCAAAATTTCCCTAACATAATCTAGGTATATCGACTAACATTCATTATAGAATAATAGCAATTCCCAAATCACCATAACATTGATCAATAAAGTTTGTACAAAATAGTCTCACATGCGAATTATACATTCAATGACATTACATACATGAATCTATAGCATGTGGAAAGCATGTGGAACGTCAAATTCAAAAGTAAATAAAATGCCCTCGAGGGCTTACAAATTCCAAGACTTAAGCCCGGTTACATGAAAATAGTCTCTCGGACTCAAACAGTTATAGCCCTAGGCTTACAAAATACAATCACAACAAAACAGAGCCTTGTGCTCTGTATACATATATCCACGCTCTAGATTGGTGAGTCCACCACATCTTTTCTTGTACCAAAATCTCATAGGGGTGAGCATAAAGCCCAGTAAAGAAATCCTTAACAAAGTATATACATTTTATACAAGTCCAAAGGAATGAGATGTGTATGTCATGCTATGCTCTTTTGAAAGAAACTCACATTCTTCTCATCTTTTAAAAAAAAACATCATGCTCAATCATATTATGATATCTTTAACAAATTCAAAGTTTATCAATTTAATACACGGGGCGGTAAATACGACTCAGGTAATATCTAGGTTGGTGTCTGCAAGTAGGCATAACTAGCACTACCAAAAGCCCCACTTTACCGATTGCTAACTGGAAGGGAAGTGGTACCTCTTCCACGCATGTTTTCGGTTTTTCACCTTGGTCACTCAGGCCAACTTAATCAATTCCATCTACACTTCATATCCGGACATACCAACGTATTTACCCCAAAACATTTCAATAAATTTCATTTCTCAACATTTATTTCTCAATGCAAGTTTCAAATCCCAAATCCAATGTTTACAATAAGCAAGGTATTTAGGGTGTTCATGCAACAATAATCCATGCAATGAAATGATCAATCGTGTAATGAGGTGATTATCCATACGATGCATCGTTCTACCATTCTTTCCCACAAATTCTCCATTTGTGATCACAATTTCCACTTTTCTTTTCAATACAATTCCACATATATAACATATGTATTTATATAGCTATCCAAATGTAGCAACAATCCTACATCTCATGTATCCTCAACCTTTTGTTATTTCAAGATTATATACATATATACTTAAACAATAGATTCCAAGAAAATTTACTAATTCACATATGCTAAGAAGTTTGACATTTTGCATCCAATATCATGAAATTTCCACTTGACCATTCATTTAACACAAGTAAATTCATAATTTCTCAACATCCACCAAAACCCCCAAATTTCTAGATTTTTCACCCAAACAATGCATTTCTTTATTTCTTGGTAAAATCTCACCAAAAACATCATTCTTAAAACAATGTGATTCAACTCCTCAAGAACATCTTTTTAAAGAGAGCAAGAGATGAACCCCTTTTTCAAACCACTAATTTCTTGAGTCAAAAACAAACTTTTAAATCAAACAAGGAGGAAATCTCGAAATTGACCAAAACTTACAAAAACATATATATAACTCCAAGAGAAATCCTTACCTCAAGTTCTTGGAGAGAAAGAGATGGAAGCCCTAAGATCAACGGTGATGAAACCCGATCTTCATCGCACACAATGAAGCTCTAGCTTAGCTCTCCTACTTTAATCAAGGAACCAAGGTCAAAATGTTTAAGGATTTAGAGAAATCAAGGATTTAGTGGGTGTTGATGTAGGAAATATAGAGAGAAGAAGAAGAAAAGGGTTTTTAGAGAGAGAGAGAGAGAGAGAGAGAGGTGTATAAAATGTTATACACTCAGCCCAAAGAAGAAAGAAAAAGAAAATTTTCGGACACAGCAACTCCTGCACGTGCAGACCATGTTTCCCGCATGTGCGGCCCTTATCCCCGCACGTGCGGCCCTCCCAATCCGCACCTCCTCCCGCACCTGCATATATTGCAGTGTGCTAGCTAGAATTCCTCAGATTCGTGCACGTGTGGCCCCTCTTTGCACGTGCGGCCCTGGTCCTCCAGCCCAGAATTTCCTGGGCTCAAACCCTGGCACTCTGGACCAAACCCTTACCCTCTGAAATAAGTGGAATTCAACACCGGAATAAACAAGAATGAAGTTTTGAGAAAAACTCCCGAACACAACAAACCCAAATGATTAACAAGATTCCAAGTCAAACCGACAACCCAACACGGCCAACCCAAAGTTAAACGAGGGAAAACGAAATGAGTAGTGCACTCGGTCATCACAACCTCTCCACCATAGGAAATTTTGTCCCCGAAATTGAATCGGCTACTCAAACAAAAGAGTCTCTAGCAATCACAACCATTCTATTTCGATTCAAATCACAAAATAGATTTTCAAACAACAATTACTATTATCATCATGGTTCCCAAGTGGCCTAGTTACAATGTTAACAACAACGATTCATGTGCATTGAGCCTTCCAACAAGATAATGGTAATTCATAACAATTCCAATTTTCAAAATAATACTACATAATCAACAACTTTGATACATTTCCCTCCAACATTAGGGAATAATACAAACTAAAATAACTAAGCATTTCCAAACAAATCTGGATACTTGGAGTGGACCTCCGCTTCCCTTTCCCAAGTTGCCTCCTCAACCCCTTGGTGTCTCCACAACACCTTTACTAACGATATGGCTTTGCCTTGTAACACTTGTTCTCCGGTATCTAGTATTTGAACCGGTCACTCTTCGTAAGAGGCATCCTTATCTACCTCCAATCCAACCCAATCTAGTACATGAGAAGGGTCGGACTCATACTTCGTAAGCATAGACACATGAAACACATTGTGAACCCCTGAAAGTTGTGGCAGTATGGCCAACCGGTACGCCACTTCCCCTATTCTCTCCAATATCTCGAAAGGCCCAATAAACCTCAGAGACAACTGACCTCTCTTCCCGAATCTCAACAAACCCCGCCTAGGTGAGATCTTAAGGAAAACATGGTCACCCACTTTGAAAGACAAAGGTCGTCTCCTTTTATCGGCATAACTTTTTTGTCAGCTTTGGGCCGTAGCTAACCTCTTCTGAATGAGAGCAACTTTCTCAGTTGTCTCCCTAACAATTTTCAGACCCAATAACAGTGCATCCCCCACCTCGGCCCAACAAACCGGTAATCTACAAGGTCGGCCATACAAGGCCTCAAACGGTGCCATCTCGATGCTAGCTTGGTAACTATTGTTATAGGCAAACTCAATCAACAGTAAGTGCCTCTCCCAAGACCTTTTGAAATCGAGGACGTAAGCTCTAAGCATGTCTTCCAAAATTTGAATGGTACGCTCCGACTGCCCATTAGTTTAAGGTGGTAAGCGGTGCTAAAGGTCAACTTAGTTCCCAACGCCTCTTGAAGGCTTTGCCACAACCGGGCAGTAAAATGAGGATCCCTATCCGATACAATGGTTACCAGAACTCTAGAACTTGATCTTTAGTTTTTAGTATAAAAACCCAAACTTTTCTTGAATAATCATCAATGAAAGTAACAAAGTAAAGTGCACCACTATGTGTTCTAACTTTTAAAGGATCAGAAACATCCGAATGAATCAACTCCAAAATATTTTCTTTTCTAGAAGCAACATTTTTATGAAAAAAAACTCTATGTTATTTACCCGCCAAACAATGAACACAAGTTTTAAGTTATGTACCTTTCAAACTGAGTAAAAGTTATTTCTTAAACAAAACTTGTAGCCCCTTTTCACTCATATGGCCAAGCCGCTTGTGCCACAATTTGGTAGAAGTATCATCTTCAAGTGCATTGACAACACCTTTACAAATTTTTCCTTGCATCGAATAAAGTGTATGAGTCTTCTTGTACTTAGCCACCACCAAGAACCCTTTGTGAGCTTCCATATTCCATCACCAAATTTGTTGTTGTAGCCTTCATCATCTAGCTTCCCAATAGAGATGAAATTGAGGCGAATGTGGGGAATATGCCTCACATCTTTAAGCAACAACTTGCAGCCCAAATTTGTTTCCAAGCAAACATCACCCATGCCAATAATCTTGGACAAACCTTCATTACCCATTCGAACACATCCAATCTCCTTTGGTGTAGGTACTAAAGAAATCAACTCGAGAAGTCACATGAAAAGAAGTACCGAAATCAATCACCCAATTGCTCTCTTAGCCTATAAAATTGATACAATCATCTTCACAAACGACCATGAGATCATCAGTAGTAACCGCCATTATGTCTTCTTGCTTCTTATCCACACTTTTGTCACGCCTTTTCTCCTTGTTCTTGAGCTTTCGGCATTCTCGGTTCATGTACCTTTTATCATGGAAATAATGGCACTCAATGTCTTTCTTTGAAAAAGAACCATCTCTTGATTTGTTATGGCTTTGATCATGGCCATGAGGAGTCTTACTCCCCTCTCTTGTTTTGCTTCGACCTCTCACAACAAATGCTTCTGAATGAGAGAAACCCGCTGATTTTCTTATAGTTTCTTCATTCAATAAGATACTAGTGACTTGGCTCATTGTGACAACTCCATCGGGTGCAGAATTACTAATCGTCACAACCAAAGTCTCCCAACTTTCGGGCAAAGAAATAATTAGCATCAAAGCCTGCAACTCATCATCAAAAATAATTTTCATAGAAGCAAGTTGGTTAACAATACTCTTTATTTCATTCAAGTGTTCCGGAATGGGGCTACCATCTTTATATTTTAAATTAACCAACTTTCGAAACAGAAAAGCTTTATTTGTGGCTAATTTTCTATCATAAAGACCTAATTTTTTCCATAAATCACGTGTTGAAGTTTTAGTAGCAACATGATGAAACACACTGTCATCAATCCATTGACGGATAACACCAACGACTTTTCGATTAAGCCTCTTCCATTCATCATCTTTCATACCCTCGGGTTTGCTACTATCACCCTCAATAAGCCCATACAAATCTTTGCAAAATAATAGGTCCTCCATTTTAGTTTTCCAAGTTACCCAGTTGCTTCCATTGAAGCTAGACATACGACCCACATTCCTCTCCATTGATTTATACAAATAAATAAACCTAAATAAGCCGTAAGCTCTGATACCAGTTGTTAGGGAAAATATATGATTTCTCACAAGTAAATCAATCAATGGGAATAAAAACTAATGTAGAAAAATTAAATCAACAAAGACACAAGAATTTTACGTGGTTTCCTTAATGTTAGATATGTCCACGAGATCGAAATAGGGTGAGCCAAAGCCTAGTAGAAACAATCTAACACAATATATGAGGTTTAACGAATATATAAGTGTCAAGTGTATATTCAATATCTATGACAAAACATTCATTCTCCACATGACCATATGGTTCCGATGTTCACATCTCATTCCATTCTCATCTACTCATTTGAAGTTAATTCATTTCATTTCAATTCATGGGCCAAATTCATAATTCTCCGAATAACCTAACTGAGACTACAACTCGTTGGTTCTCAATCAACACAATCATCATACAAGCACTTCAATCTTGCCATTTTACGAAAATTTTGTCTACTAGACACTCTGGCCAACTTAATTTCAATGGAGTCTATCCCTTATTTCCTCCCAAAACATGGAGTACATCCATTTTCTCCTCTCAAAACATTATACATATACCATGTATTTAAAAGTACCGTTATATTCAATGATTATAACCTATACATATTCAATGCCTTAACATACTGTCATATTCAATGACACCAATTAAATGGTTAGTTTCAATTCACTTAATCCTCATGCAATTTCTATAACAATCATAACTATCCTCCACCGATAGCCCAATACAAATATTTCTAAACAAATATTCAATCTCAAAACAGATAATTTATTCAAATTTCTATAGGAGTGAGATAATGCATATCCGGCTCCACCATTTATATCAACAACTATCCAATTCCATGTTACCATAATCAATTTCGTTTATTTATACAAAACACAAATTGACCCATCTAGGGCACAACTCCCATTCTTACAAATATTAACCAAAGTGTCCAAATCAACCCTTTTTCAACAGCATACCTTTACATCTATACCCAAACCATTTTTACCAATTACATTTGAAAACCCCTCTTTCATTCCACACCCAAACCCTAGGTTCATCCACAAATATCCCCAATATTCCACCATTTATACATAACAACGAATAATTAGGCTAAAAATCATATTAAGGTGTAAAATATCTTTACCTCAAGCTTAGAAGAGCAAATGGAGAGATGGAGGATCTTCAAAGACGCTGAAATCAAACTTCAATTAGACTAAAAGGAAGCTCTTGTGATGCACTATCTTTTTAACAAAGGCACATGGGTGTAGAGATCACTAGATCTAGGTGTAAATGTAGAAAGAGAGAGTATCTTAGAAAGAAAGGGTCTCAACTTTAGGTTTTGGAAAGAAAAGATCTGAAAAAGTGATGTAGGAAGTCATTTTCACGATCTGATATACGCACAGTCTGCTCAAGTGCAAGAGTTGACGCTCGAGCGTCAGACACAATAAGTTGTTCCGCTCGAGCGCATAATACACACACCTCCAGTACTTTTGCAGACAACAGACAAACAGCTCGAGCACAAGAAAGGCCGCTCAAGCACCCACCCCCTCGAGCTTAGGAAACACCGCTCGAGCGTAGAAAACATCCCTCCAGTACTTTTGTAAATGTGCAAAGTACTAAGAGTTTGCAAATCCCGTTCGAGCGGAGGACCAAAATTCTGGGCAACACAAGGTTTGAAAACCAAGCAACTAACCTATTCCAAACACACTCAACATGTCCAAATGACCAAATTTAAGGAGGAATAAAGAGAAAAAGACAATGAATAACATTCAGAAACCATAAACCTGAGTTCGAACTACCATAAGTGTCGGGTCAAAATCGGGATTACTATAACCTCCCCCCCTTAAAGAATTTCATCCCCGAAATTTCAAATCAAGCTCAAAATCATTATTAAACCATTCACAACAATATTAGTATAGCCAATTCCACATCATGACCCACTTACCGGTCATCTATTCTTACCAACTCGATACACAAGTTCTAGTATCAAGCGTGCTAATTACAATTCTCAGAACATTTACAATGTTTAAATCAAACCCAAGTTCTTTTTCCAAAACTTAACTCAATATATATACAATGCTCCCAAAAGTGATACAACACACAATATTCCTTATTCTTAAAACATATACAATGCTTATATTGAATTCATGTTTCCAAACTCCCATAACATATACAATGTTCTCATAATTTAAAAGATATACAATGTTATTACATTTCATTAACATAATCAAAATGTCAATACATGCTCAAGCACCAACAAACAAGTCCGGATATTTCTCTTGGACTTCCAATTCACGCTCCCAAGTCGCTTCCTCGACCCCGTGATGTTTCCACAATACCTTTACTAAGGGATTTGTCTTGCCTCGCAAGACTTGGTCCCAGGTATCCAAGATTTTCATCGGTCTCTCTTCATACGAGACGTCCTCATCTACCACTAAGTCGGTCAAATCCAACACATGTGACGGATCAGGCTCATACTTCCAGGGCATACTAATATGAAACACATCATGGACCCCAGAAAGCTGTGGCGGCAATGCCAAATGGTAAGCTACCTCTTCGATTCGCTCAAAATCTCAAAAGACCCAATAAATTGAGGGGACAACTTCCCACTCTTTCTAAACCTCATCAAACCCCTTCTAAGTGATATTTTCAAGAACACATGGTCCCCTATCTCAAAAGACAAGGGCCTCCTTCTATGGTCGACATAACTCTTTTGGAGACTTTGGGCCGTAACCAACCTCTTACGGATTTACGGATAAGGGGGTCAGATTCAAGTCTTTCTGTGTAAACAGATACTTCAGGCTCTTGTGATCTGAAAACACCTTGAACTTCTCACCATAAAGGTAATGCCTCCAAATCTTTAAGGCAAAGATCACCGCCGCTAACTCTAAGTCGTGAGTAGGGTAATTCCCCTCATGTGTTTTCAGCTGCCGCGAGTCATAGGCTACTACCTTCCCCTCTTGTATCAAGACATAACCCAAGCCTTCCCGTGAGGCATCACAATATACTGAATAGCCCAAACCTCTCTCCGGAATAATCAAAACTGGAGCGATAGTCAATCTAACTTTAAGTTCTTGGAATGATTTTTCACAGGTCTCACTCCACACGAATTTGATCCATTTTCTTATCAATCTAGTCAATGGTGAGGCTAGTCTAGAGAAATCCTTTACAAAACGATGGTAATACCTGGCCAACCCTAAGAAACTACGGATCTCAAAGGCATTCTTAGGTTGTGCCCAATCTTGCACTGTCTCTATCTTGGATGAATCTACAGTCACCGCTTCCTCGAATACCACATAACCTAAGAACTTAACTTCCCTCAGCCAAAAGTCACACTTCCCAAACTTAGCATACAGTTGGTGGGTTCTAAGCAACTCGAGCACTACTTGCAAGTGTTTCTCGTGCTCCTCCTCAGAGGGTGAGTAAATCAAGATGTCGTCCATAAAGACGACCACAAAGCGGTCTAGAAACTCACGGCAGATCTGGTTCATCAAATCTATAAATACAGCCGGTGCATTGGTCTTCCCAAAAGGTATCACTAGGAACTCGTAATGGCCATATGCTGTCTTCGGGATGTCCTCCTCCCTCACTCTCAACTGGTGATAGCCCGACCTTAAGTCTACCTTAGAGAAGTAACAAGACCCCTTCAATTGATCAAACAGATCATCTATATAAGGCATTAGATATGTGACGTCCCCAAAACAATACAGTAAATGCAACCCAAAACATTTATTTATTACCACATGCATCTGAGTAAATAGTCCTTTCATTATATGAAGTTAATGTTACAAAAGTGTTTAGTACAACTACATGCCCTATAGGCTCACACCTTTCCAAGTCTTGACTTGGTTACAACAAAATGAGCTTCGCTCAATACATTTTAAGCCCTTGGCTTTACAAAAGAAATAAACAAAAGTAGAGAAGCTCTTGCTTTTAAAAGTCCCTCCAAGCTATTGCCTTGGTGGAGGCATATCACCAACACCTGAAAAAGGTTATTCCAAAATAGGGTGAGTACGCCCTCAAAATAATAGCATTAAACCCATAACATAGACATGCATATATATATAAAAGATCCATATTCTTCTATTTATCAGAGTGTTTCATTACAAAAGTATTACATGTTAACAACAAAAGCAAATGCCCTAAGGGCTTACAGCTTTCCAAGTTAACACTTGGTTACAAGAAGAGAATACTAACTCGATTACACATTAAGCCCGTGACTTGAATTTACATGTAATACATCAAAAGGAAATAAAACAACAAAAAGTCCATCCGCCTCTAGCCTCCCAAGCTATGTCCTTGGAGGTGGCATGCTACCTGTACCTGAAAATGATGTTCCCATATAGGGTGAGCCACAACCCAGTAGAAATACACTAAACCAATTATGAACAGTGACTAAAAGATTAGCAGTTGATAGATGGCTAACACCGAATCCATTCACTTACTTTACATTACCGTTTCATGACATATAAGTCCATGTTACATTTCATTTTCCCTTTCTTTACATTTCTCAATTCACAACTATGGCTCAGAACCTGGCCATCAACTTATACGAGACAGTAACTCATATTAGACATTTTTCTCATTTCATAATAGATAAGCATATTAGCTATATCAATACTTCCACAGACATGCATAAGAGCAATATCATACTTCCAAAGACAAGCATATGAGCTGTGTCAACACATCACTAGATAAGCATATGAGCTCTATCTATGGAGTCCATCCCCTATCTCCTCCCAAACAACTTCCAGTTTAGAGGTCCATTCCCTATCACCCTCTAAACCGTGGAGTACATCCCCTATCTCCTCCAACACAACACAATGCATATAAACAATTATCATACACATTATCAATCAATACTTAAAGTTAATGTATTCCTTCAACCGTCATACTCAATGACATAATCCAGTGATTAGTTTTAGTTTGCCTAATCATCATGCATTGTCTACAACAATCAAGACTACCCTCCACCGATAGCCCAAAGCAATTATTTCTATACAGAATATAAATGCAACAAATGGATATATAATCAACATTCCAACTAGGTGAGCGATAGGTAATCCAACTACACCCTTTAATCCCATACATTCCCAATCTCAACATTTCCGAATCAATTCCTCATTTCTCACAATTAATTATACAAATTAATTAACCAATGTAATTAGGGCATTTTTCATAATTAACATTACAACCCTTAGGTTCCGTTTCCATCAATGACTCAACATTTATTCCATTTCTCTATGCCAAACATGCATCTAGGTTTATTATAATTAAAACCCCAACTTTTTGTAAAATTTCACAAAGGCCCAAAGTATTCTCAAAATTTCACAACAACTTCCAACATATCAAAATGCTAAAATTTAAAGACAAAACTCATAAAGAGGAGTAGAGTATCCTTACCTCGAAGTTTGAGCCCAAACGGAGGTGAAGACTCAAAGACCAACGTGCTCCAAATCCCAAATTTTTTAGATTAAATCAAAGCTCTCAACACCCTTTATCATTTTAACAAAGGCCCTAGGGTAGATCCACACTCTAGGGAGATCAAATCTTAGAGAGCGTGTAAGTTTAAAGAGAGAGGGTCTCAGATCTAGGGTTTGGAAATAAGATAAGATGAAAAAGTGATGTTTAAAGTCGCTACTGCCCGCTGATATCAAACATGCTTGCTCGAGCGAAGACTTGGTCGTTCGAGCGACCAGGCACAAAAAACTCTCGCTCGAGCCAAGAAGGTCTTGCTCGAGCCAAGAACTCAGAAGCACGCTCGAGTGAAAGAATGCTCGCTCGAGCCAACAACTCAACCAGACGCACGCTCGAGCGACGAATTGCTCGCTCGAGCGAAGAGCAAACCAGACCGCTCGAGCGAAGAAAAGCTCGCTCGTGCCAAAAATTACAGTGTTCAGGTCCAGCACCAGACGCAATCGTTCGCTCGAGCGAAGAAACCCTGGCTCAAGCAGAGGACCAAAAACACAGAGCTCGCTCGAGCGAAAAACTCCTCGCTTGAGCGACGAACCAAAATTCTGGGCAACAACCATTTGTTCCCAAGCACAACCAACCTGAAACAAACCTGCCCAACATATCCTATAACTCAAATACAAAGTAGAAAAGGATGTAAACAAGATAATAATCAACTGCTATCATCCACAGACACAAGTCCGGATCACTGTACAACAAGGGGTAAACCCAGGATCGCTATAACCTCCCTCCCTTATAGAATTTCGTCCCCGAAATTAGGCACAAGTTTTCAAAAATAGGTTTTTCTCCATTTTAAACAATGTTACACTTTAACATTCACTAACTCGACCCATTACCGGTCATCCCATCTCTTATCAAGAGGCATTTCATAACATATATTACAAGTGCATTATTAACATGCATTTCTCTTCCATTTCCAACCATTTCCAACATACATGGTTCACAGTTTATATCATAATCAATAAACATGATACAACTCCATTTCTACAATATAGCCAACATATGCAATATTATAATCAACTCCCATATCAAGGTAAGTTCTACAACATACTTCCATTAAACCAAAACATTATCAATGTTTTACAACTTAAGACATATATAAAGCTCTTAAGTCCAACTATATTACAAAATCTAAGTACAAGATTACACATCAATAAACAAGTCCGGATATTTCTCACGGACCTCCAACTCACGTTCCCAAGTGGCCTCCTCCACTCCGTGATGTTTCCACAAAATCTTCACCAAAGGGATGGTCTTGCCACGCAGGACTTGATCCCGCCTATCCAAGACCCGAATTGGTCTCTCCTCATACGAGGCGTCCCTATCCACCTCTAAGTCGGTCCAATCCAATACATGCGATGGATCCGGCTCATACTTCCGAAGCATACTCACATGAAACACGTCATGAACTACGGACAACTGCGGCGGTAAAGCTAGACGATAAGCAACCTCACCAATCCTCTCAAGGATCTCAAAAGGACCAATAAACCGAGGGATAACTTCCCACTCTTCCCAAACCTCATCAGTCCCCGCCTAGGTGATATCTTCAGAAAGACATGATCACCCACCTCAAACGCCAAAGGCCTCTTCCTACGGTCAGCATAAGATTTCTGACGACTCTGGGCTGTAACTAGCCTCTTACGGATAAACTCAACTTTCTCGGTCGTCTCCCTAACCAACTCTGGCCCCAACAAAGGCGCGTCACCCACCTTGGCCCAACAAACTGGAGACCTACAAGGTCGGTCATACAAGGCCTTAAACGGTGCCATACCGATACTAGACTGAAAGCTATTGTTGTAGGCAAATTCCACCAATGGTAAGTGCCTCTCCCACGTCCCACTAAAGTCCAGGACACAACCCCGAAGCATATCCTCAAGGATTTGAATAGTACGCTCGGACTGCCCGTCAGTCTGAGGGTGATAAGCCGTACTGAAGGTCAACTTAGTACCCAAGGCACTCTACAAACTCTGCCACAACCTAGCAGTAAAACGAGGATCTCTATCTGAGACGATCGTCACTGGGACCCCGTGCAACCTCACTATGTCCCGAATATACAAGTCGGCAAGATGATCCACCGAATCTCTCACGCGCATAGGAATGAAGTGCGCTGACTTAGTCAACCGGTCTACAACCACCCAGATAGCATCACTACCCCGCTGCGTCCTCGGAAGACCTACAACGAAGTCCATAGTGACATGCTCCTACTTCCACTCGGCAATAGGCAAGGGTTGCAACAAACCCGCTGGTCTCTGATGCTCGGCCTTCACTTGCTGACAAGTAAGGCACTTAGACACAAAAACTGCCACATCTCTCTTCATACTCCATCACCAAAACTGGCGACCCAAATCCCGATACATCTTAGTGCCTCCAGGATGCACCGCAAGACGGGAATAATGAAACTCTCAGAGTACCTCCTCTCGGCAAGACTCCGGTACAAACAAACGGTCTCGGTATCTCACACTCAAGTCAGAATACACCATCAGACCCTTCTCAACCTTCCCACTGGAGATCTTCTCTCGGAGGGATTCTACCTCAAGGCCACCTCTCTGTGCCTCTAACACTCGAGTCACCAGCGTAGGCTGCGCAACAACAGAAAACAAGGCCGCAGCCTCAACAGATTCGCCCAGTCGCAAATCAAACTCGCCAAGTGCTCCCAATATTTCCCACTCCCGGATGGCTATACAAGCCACATCACCTATGGATTTCTTGCTAAGGGCATCGGCCACAACATTGGCCTTTCCCGGATGGTAATGCAACTCAAAGTCGTAATCCTCAATAAACTCCATCCACCTCCTCTGCCTCAAGTTTAAGTCTTTCTGTGTAAACAGATATTTCAGACTCTTATGATCCGAGAACACCTCGAATCTCTCACCATAAAGGTAATGCCTCCAAATTTTCAAGGCAAAGATCACAGCCGCTAACTCTAGGTCATGTGTAGGGTAGTTCTTCTCGTGAATCTTCAACTGACGTGAGCCATAAGCTACCACTTTCCCCCTTTTGCATCAACACACAACCCAAACCCTCTCGTGAGGCATCACAATAGACCGTATAACCCAACCCTCTCTCCGGAATAATCAAGACCGGAGTGGTGGTCAATCTAACCTTCAACTCTTCGAACGACTTTTCACAAGTCTCACACCATACAAATTTCACTCCCTTCCGAGTCAGCCTAGTCAATGGCGAAGCTAACCTGGAGAAATCCTTCACAAACCGGCGGTAATACCCACCTAAACCCAGAAAACTGCGGATCTCAAACACACTCTTAGGTTGTGCCCAATCTTGCACTGCCTCAATCTTGGAGGTATCAACGGACACCCCTTCCCCAGAAACCACATGGCCTAAGAACTTGACTTCCCTTAGCCAGAACTCACACTTCCCATATGGGCTCTAAGTAACTCAAGCACCACTCTCAAGTGTGCCTTGTGCTCTTCCTCTGAAGGTGAATAGATAAGAATGTCGTCCACAAAAACGACCACAAAACGATCCAAGAATTCCCGGAAGATCCAGTTCATCAAGTCCATAAAGACTGCCGGTGCGTTGGTAAGCCCAAACGGTATCACCAGAAACTCATAATGGCCATACCGCGTACGGAATGCCGTCTTCGGAATATCCTCCTCCCTAACCCTTAACTGGTGGTAACCCGATCTCAAGTCTATCTTAGAGAAACAACGGGAACCCTTTAACTGGTCGAACAAATCATCTATACGGGGCATAGGGTACTTATTCTTGACCGTAGCCCGATTCAACTTCCGGTAGTCAATACACAATCTCAAGGCACCATCTTTCTTTTTAGCAAAGAGGGCCGGTGCTCCCCACGGTGAAACACTAGGGCAAACGAAGCCCTTATCTAACAATTCCTGGAGCTGAATTTTCAACTCAACCAACTCTGCTGGAGCAAAACGGTAAGGTGCCATACAGATCGGTGCCGTGCCGGGCACAAGATCAATAGAGAACTCAATCTCTCGATGAGGTGGTAAACTAACAAGGTCCTCGGGAAAGACATCCGAGTACTCACAAACCACCTTCGGCAACACAAACTAGGTCTCATCACACTCACCACTCTCACCACTCTCAAAGCTAGCAAGTAGACCACTAAGCTCACTCCGCCCTCGCGAATCATACCCCGGTGGCAAGACACTACCAACCCAGTCCCCCAAGAAATGGAAACACTCCCCGCTCAAGGTACAGACTGTAACCCTCTGGCGGTAGCAATCAATAACAGCCCGATATGACGATAACCAGTCCATACCCAAAATAACATCAAAACCCTTCATGGGCATAATAACAAAGGGAAAAGGAGGCCTACGGTCGGCGACCTCTATATCACAACCTCTACATCCGTGTTTCAAAATCAACTCACCCCCAAGAGGTGACACTACACAAATAGGAGATGCTAACTGCGCCAACTCCAACTCTAACACAGATGCAAATGCAGCAGATACAAAAGAATGAGATGCACCCGTATCAATCAACACATTAGCAACCGAGTTGCAAAACAAAAAGGTACCTCTCACTACTGATGGAGCCGGTACTAGATCTTGCGCGGTAACAGCATACACGCGCCTTGTCGGCCCCTGATCCACCTGCTCACCCCTCGGAGCATACGACTGCTGTACTGAATGGGACGATGAAGCCCCCGGATTGGCCCTCGAGGCCTGCACAGACTGAGCTGGCTGAAATCCCTACGTTTGTCTAGAACCAGACGCTCCTGAAGTGGCACTCAACTGTGGGCAGAACCTCTTCAGGTGCCCAGGCTGTCCACACTAATAGCAAGATAAGGGCTGCCCCTTGCCCAAACTCTGACTCTGTGCTCTAGCTGAAGAAGAAGCATCTCTCTGACTTCCGTCCTTCTGCGGGCAAACCGAAGACTTGTGACCCAGCTGACCACAAGTGTAGCAAGTCAAGCCTCCCTGACTACCTCTCCCCGAGCATGTACTCGGCACTGGAAAGGTCAATCTAGCAACTCCACCCTGAGACTGTTGAGGGTTATAACCCCTCTGTCTCCTGCTGTCACCCTGACCATCTTGGCCCCTCTTGGAGCCTCTATGTTTCTCCTCCTCCTCCTCCTGCATCATAAGCTCCATATGAGCTGCAACATCTACCAAATGCCTATACTCTCGAATGTAAGACCCACTAACCCTCAACTTGAGGCCACGCCTCAACTTCCGCTCAAACTCATAGCAATGGCGTTCTTCGGATGCCACCAGTTCAGGTGCAAACCTGGACAAGCTAGTAAAAGTGGCCTCAAACTCTGCCACAGACATACTTTGCTGATGAAGCCGGCTAAACTGATCCCTTAGCTTCTCCCTAGCAACTGCAGATAAAAACCTCTCCTGGAAAGCATTTACGAACGCCTCCCATGTACCACCAACACGAGCCTTCTCGTACTTCCACCATTGACCCGCATCTCCCTTCAGCTGGAAGGATGCCAAGGTCACTTTCAGTGCTCCGTCCTCGATGCCAAGCATCTCGAACGTCTTACTCATTTGTTCCAACCACTCGTCAGCCTTTAGTGACTCCTTCGGATCCCCAATAAACTCATCCGGGTTAGACCGGAAAAACTCCCTCTTTAAGAAAGAAGGTCCTACCTCAGCAACCTGATTCCCAGCTCTGAGAATGCCCAAAGCTCCTGCTATCTCTCGGGCCAAGGCACTCATAGCCTGCTGACCCGCTGGCTCGGCCATATTGACTTGACCAACTCCCTCCTGCACAGCCGGAATATCATCCGGTAAAGGTACTTCCTGCCTCGCAGGCCTACCACGCCTAGCACCTCTTCCTCGTCCTGACATCCTAATAAAGGTAACTCAGAACATTAGCACATTCACAAATGTGTCGAAACTAAACATTCACGTCCTAATGCATGGACAACCGTAATTCACTCCACGTAAGCACATAAACACATAAGCACTTACGAATTTCATTTCCGGATAATGATAGTCCAGAGGCGTTGCTAGAGTTCCGGTTAGAAACAGTGCCTTTCCAACAAGACTCACAGAAACCCAAGGATCCAATCAATATCCTAGAAATTAAATCCCATACCCAAATAAACACATAAGCATGTTATCAATTAAACACATAGCATAAGACACTACACCTAAGTCTCTATCAAGCGAGATAAACCCATTGTGACACTAATCACTTCCCACGTACCCAAAGTATTCAAACCCGGTACGCTCTGATACCAAGTTTTCACGCCCTCAAAATAATAGCATTAAACCCATAACATAGACATGCATATATATATATATGAAAGATCCATATTCTTCTATTTATCAGAGTGTTTCATTACAAAAGTATTACATGTTAACAACAAAAGCAAATGCCCTAAGGGCTTACAGCTTTCCAAGTTAACACTTGGTTACAAGAAGAGAATACTAACTCGATTACACATTAAGCCCGTGACTTGAATTTACATGTAATACATCAAAAGGAAATAAAACAACAAAAAGTCCATCCGCCTCTAGCCTCCCAAGCTATGTCCTTGGAGGTGGCATGCTACCTGTACCTGAAAATGATGTTCCCATATAGGGTGAGCCACAGCCCAGTAGAAATACACTAAACCAATTATGAACAGTGACTAAAAGATTAGCAGTTGATAGGTGGCTAACACCGAATCCATTCACTTACTTTACATTACTGTTTCATGACATATAAGTCCATGTTACATTTCATTTTCCCTTTCTTTACATTTCTCAATTCACAACTATGGCTCAGAACCTGGCCATCAACTTATACGAGACAGTAACTCATATTAGACATTTTTCCCATTTCATAATAGATAAGCATATTAGCTATATCAATACTTCCACAGACATGCATAAGAGCAATATCATACTTCCAAAGACAAGCATATGAGCTGTGTCAACACATCACTAGATAAGCATATGAGCTCTATCTATGGAGTCCATCCCCTATCTCCTCCCAAACAACACCCGGTTTAGAGGTCCATCCCCTATTACCCTCTAAACCGTGGAGTACATCCCCTATCTCCTCCAACACAACACAATACATATAAACAATTATTATACACATTATCAATCAATACTTAAAGTTAATGTATTCCTTCAACCGTCATACTCAATGACATAATCCAGTGATTAGTTTTAGTTTGCCTAATCATCATGCATTGTCTACAACAATCAAGACTACCCTCCACCGATAGCCCAAAGCAATTATTTCTATACAGAATATAAATGCAACAAATGGATATATAATCAACATTCCAACTAGGTGAGCGATAGGTAATCCAACTACACCCTTTAATCCCATACATTCCCAATCTCAACATTTCCGAATCAATTCCTCATTTCTCACAATTAATTATACAAATTAATTAACCAATGTAATTAGGGCATTTTTCATAATTAACATTACAACCCTTAGGTTCCGTTTCCATCAATGACTCAACATTTATTCCATTTCTCTATGCCAAACATGCATCTAGGTTTATTATAATTAAAACCCCAACTTTTTGTAAAATTTCACAAAGGCCCAAAGTATTCTCAAAATTTCACAACAACTTCCAACATATCAAAATGCTAAAATTTAAAGACAAAACTCATAAAGAGGAGTAGAGTATCCCTACCTCGAAGTTTGAGCCCAAACGGAGGTGAAGACTCAAAGACCAACGTGCTCCAAATTCCAAAATTTTCAGATTAAATCAAAGCTCTCAACACCCTTTATCTTTTTAACAAAGGCCCTAGGGTAGATCCACACTCTAGGGAGATCAAATCTTAGAGAGTGTGTAAGTTTAGAGAGAGAGGGTCTCAGATCTAGGGTTTGGAAATAAGATAAGATGAAAAAGTGATGTTTAAAGTCGCTACTGCCCGCTAATATAAAACATGCTCGCTCGAGCGAAGACTTGGTCGCTCGAGCGACCAGGCACAAAAAATTCTCGCTCGAGCCAAGAAGGTCTTGCTCGAGCCAAGAACTCAGAAGCACGCTCGAGCGAAAGAATGCTCGCTCGAGCCAACAACTCAACCAGACGCACGCTCGAGCGACAAATTGCTCGCTCGAGCCAAAAATTACAGTGTTCAGGTCCAGCACCAGACGCAATCGTTCGCTCGAGCGAAGAAACCCTGGCTCGAGCGAAGGACCAAAAACACAGAGCTCGCTCGAGCGAAAAACTCCTCGCTCGAGCGACGGACCAAAATTCTGGGCAACAACCATTTGTTCCCAAGCACAACCAACCTGAAACAAACCTGCCCAACACATCCTATAACTCAAATACAAAGTAGAAAAGGATGTAAACAAGATAATAATCAACTACTATCATCCACGGACACAAGTCCGGATCACTGTACAACAAGGGGTAAACCCGGGATCGCTATAGTGAGCCACAGCCCAGTAGGTATCATCTAACACAGTATATGAAATTTAGCAAAGGTATAAGTACAAGGAGTGTATACAATGTCTATGATAAAACATCCACGGTTTATATTCTCATAAGGCCTCAAATCTATTCATTTCGAATTCATTTATTTATCTCAATTCATGAGTTAATTTCATTATTTTTCATCAACAAAACTGAAACTACAACTCAATGGTTTTCTAATCATACAAATCATGCATAAACACTGCAAACTATCCTTTCACGGATATTTCATCCCCGAGAAACCGTCAAACGGGACCGATGTAAACGTACGCTATACAAACACTACAATTACCATTTTACGGAAATTTCATCCGCTGGATCGGCACCCATGTATAATTTCGGGACTTTCACCTAGGACACTCCGGCCAACTTAATTATAATGGAGTCCATCCCCTTTCTTGTCCCAAACAATCATTCATACATATGCAATATATTTAAACACATAATCATATGTGAAGCACATCCCCTTTCCACTCCTAAATAATCATACATATACAATGTATATAAACATAGTCATATTCAATGACAACTAACAAGAGATTAGTTTCAATACACCTAATCCGCATGCAATTTCTACAACAATCATAGTTATCCCGAATACAGTTATTTCTAAACAGATATTCAATCTCAAGATAGATAATTTATTCAAGATTTTCAAAGAATGAGATAATACATAACCAATCTCACCATTCATATCAATACCCTTCCAATCTCCCATTTTCGATGTCAACTTCAATTATTTATACAAAATAATAGTTTGAACTAATTAGGGCAAACTTCTCCCTTTTTCCAAACATTAATCAAGTTCCAAAATCATCAAATTAGACATAAAACAACATCATTTTCAAACCCCACAATCATTTATTTGACCTTTACCCAAAACCCCCATTTCCACTTTATACTTAAACCCTAGGTTTTGCTTAAAACATCCCCAAATTACACCATTGTTACACAAATGACAAATATCCAAGCTAGATAACATATGAAGGTGTGGAACAATCCCTACCTCAAAGAGAGAAGACAAACCAAGCAAGAGTGACACTCCAAGAATACTAAAACCCACTTCTATTCTGATCAAAATGAAGATCTTGAGACACTCTACCTTTTTCTCAAAGGCAACAGGGTGAAGGGATCAACGGATCTAGATGAAATCGAAGAGAGAATGTGAATTTTAGAGAGAGACTCAAGATTTAGGTTTTTGAAAAGTTTTAGAGAGAGAGAGAGAGAGAGAGAGAGAGGAATGAAAAAGTGAAAAAGAACATCATCTTCACGGACTGTTATTGACACACCCCAAATTTTAATTACTTGAAAACATGAGCAAGAGCCTGAAATTTAGGTCCTTTTTTTTTTTTTTTTTTTGAAAACGATTATCTATTACCCTTGAGTAACAGAAACATAATAGTACATGTCTCTCTCATGATGAATATAACAATAATAATAATACATGCCAAGCTCCCACTACGGAGTTACAATTAAATAATTACAATCATCAAGGTACAAAGAGATTACACACAAGATATACATGAACTTCCTAATCCTTCAACCAATCAATCCAAATTCTCTTCCTGTAAGAGAAAAAAGAAACAACAAGGGGTAAGCACAATTGCTCAGTAGGAATCTCATAGTTCTAAAACAATAACCATCATATAGATAGAAATGATCATGCATGCAGGGTGATACCATATAGTAGGTGACGTTTTGTAATTTCAAAATACCATTCGTAGAGTATCTTTTTCTCGAAATTTATTTGAACATTTAGGAAAACCTTCGACCATCAAAACTATCTTTTTTATTAGAAAACCATAAATCCTTTTTGGAAACAAATATGTTTAAGGAACAATATCATTTTATATTTATTAACCCATTCATAAATATTCCTTATTAAATTTCCATCTTACCAGTCCCCTTTTTATTCCCATTCTCCCCTTTTACTAGTTACATTTATTAAAACTCTATAACCTCAAATTCACGTTCCCTTAATACTCAAAACAACCCTCATACACTCTATTCCCACCTGTTAATCCTTTATTGCTATAACTTTCTAACGTAGAAATCCAAGAACAATTACATCACCAATCTCTTATCTAATTACCATTTCATTATCCATTCTTTTCAAATAATTTCTATATGCATTCCAATTCCATATCAAATTACACATCAAATGGAAATTTCACAAGTTCATCACAAGTCACACACATCATCACCGACCTCAACACACGTCACAACACATTCCACTTTTTGCCGACTTGATACGGCAGGACAGCGAGCACCCAATCCATAACACATTCCACCTTTTGCCAGCTATTATACGGCAGGAAGTGAACTCCCAAAAACCATTTTCTCAACAGCCATTTTCTTCCACAAACCACATTTTTCGAAAAACCATTGTTCAACTTTTTAAAACCATCCCCCACATTTGCCGGCTGTTATACAGCAGGACGAGGGCACCCAAAACATTTTCGAAAACCATTCGTTTTTCTACTTTTGGCGACTACAATACGGTAGGACTGTGTGGACACCCAAAAATCATTTTTCCACTTTCGCCGAATACAATAAGGCAGGACTGTGTGGACACCCAAAAACATTTTTCCCACATTCGTTCAGTGATAAGCCTAGACAAGGCAATTAGGCACCTGGAATTCAAACCACCGCCCACATTTACCGACTATTATATGGACGGTTGTGGGCACCAAAAAACTATTTTTTCAATTTTTAAAACCATCCCCTACATTTACCGGCTATGATACGGACGGTTGTGGGCAACGAAAAAACCATTTTTCAACTCCTCGCGTGGGTACCAACCACAACACAACCCAACACAACTCAACTCAACCCAACACAACTCAATTCCACACAACACAACTCAACCAACTCAACACTACTCAATTCCACACAGCACAACTCAACCAACTCAACACAACATAGCCCAATACAATTCACATAACACACAACAAAATTCAACACAACCATTTCGACACAAAGCTCATATCATCCATACCATTAGTAATTTCTTTCCCCCAAGTTTGGTTCACATTATAACATAATTTAAAATCTCAACATTATGAGTTCAATCGCAACTTTTACATAAATTTCTCAAATTCTTTAAAATTTCAATTAAACTTGTATATGTGTAATTTAACGCCTCAATTTCATGATTCTACTATTAATTGAAGCAAAACCATTAACCATTTTCATGAACCAAACTAGGTTTTTAAGAGAAATTAAGGCTTTTCACAAAAACGCATTTTATTCCAACCCTCCTATTGTTTTTACACCCAAACTCATGACCCAAGATCATAACCCAACAAGTAAACCCAAACTCTTTTCAAACCCGAACCCCCAATCTCATGATTAATCACAATATGCATAAAAATATAAACTTTTGTATTTATATAAAGAAAATACCACAAATCTATCTATATATGAGAGTATTGAAAGAGAACTAGAAACCCCTACCTCTTGAAGCAAGAGATGACGACCCAAAATTCATCGGTAACGAAACCACGAACTAATCGGACCAAAAGGAAGCCTTTGATGAGATCTACACTCTTTTTGAAATTCTGAAAGGACCATGGTGAAAAGATCACTCTAGGTGAGTAGATCTAGAGATCTTAGTGAAAAAGTTTGAGTTTGAGTTTGAGAGAGAGAGTAGAAAACTCACGGTTTGAGAGAGAGGAAAGAGAAGAAAAGGTGAAATTAAAATATGTTTTGAGCCTATTTATAGTAACAAGGTAATAATAGAATAATAGCCCCAAAGTCCAATGAAAAGAACAAGTCAAAAACCCCTCAAAAGTAGGGCCCAAACCAGCCTAAAAAGCTGAAAATTACACACAGGGGTCGACCTTTCGGGCAGAGGTGTCGACCCTCTAGAAAGAAAAGCAATCTGTGCAACAGGTAAGGTGTCGACCCTTAGACAGGAAGGGTCGACCCGATTTTCCAGCAACTAACACAGATTTTGCAATATACAAGGGTTGACCCTTCCCAGACTGGTGTCGACCCTTGTGGACAGCAACAAGAGGCAGGTGTCGACACCACTAAGGCTAGAGTCGACCCTATTTTCCAGCAACACCTCCAGAAATTTCACCAACAGGCAAGGGTCGACCCTTAGGAAGGCTGGTGTCGACCCCAGAATAGAATTTCTAAGTTCCCAAGGAACTTTTTGACAAGAACAAGCACAGACAAACAAACCCAACGAGTTTAAATCGGATCATACTCCTCCAAAACCAACATTCAACAACTCCAAAGACTCCAAAAAAATAAAAATAATGGAATTAAATACACTCTCTAATGAATTAAAGGATGCTGGTGTTACAGTTATACACATAGTCCGCTCGAGCGTGGAAAGTGACGCTCGAGCGTTAGACACAAAGTTTCGCTCGAGCGCAAGAAGCGACGCTCGAGCGCGGAATACACATTTCCAGAAGTGTTGTAGACGAAGGACCCCACTCGAGCGTGAGACTAGACGCTCGAGCGTCCAATGCATTCTCCCAGTTTTTGTAGAACTACAAAAAATGCTAAAAGTTGACAAATCCTGCTCGAGCGCAAGAAGCGACACTCGAGCGGAGGAGCAAAATTTGTGAAGCCCGCTCGAGCACAGGAATTCCCGCTCAAGCGGAAGAGCCAAAATCTGGGCATCACAGGTTTGGAAAAACACACAACCAACATGTTTCAAACACACAACCACAACCCGATAACCAAAATAAAAGGGAGACAAGGGAAAACAAGATATAAATCACTATTTAGAACTATACAACTTGAGTCTGGAACACAACAAGTGATGGGTCAAAAATCAAAATCGCTATAGGATACTTGTTCTAACAGTCACCCGATTCAACTTCCGGTAATCTATACAAAGTCGTAACGCCCCATCTTTCTTTTTAGCAAAGAGAGCCGTTGCTCCCCAAGGTGAAGTACTAGGGCAGATGAAACCCTTATCTAACAATTCCTGGAGTTAAACCTTCAACTCACTTGACTTAGCAGGTGTAAACCGATACAGTGCCATAGAAACCAGTGTCGTGCCAAGCACTAGATCAATAGAGAACTCGATCTCTCGGTGAGGTGGTAAACTAGTAAGATCCTCGGGAAAGACATCTGAGTATTCACAAACCACTCTTGGCAACTCAACCAGGACTTCATCACACTCACTACTCAAGAAGCTAGCAAGAAGACAACCAAGTTCACTCCGCCACGCGGATCATATACCGGTGATAAGACTTTACCAACCCGATCCCCTAAGAAATGAAAACAATCACCGCTCAAGGTACATACAGTAACTCTCTGATGGTAGCAATCTATGACAGCCCGGTATGACGATAAGCAGTCCATACGCAAAATAACATCAAAAAAGACATATCAATCAATACAAATGAAAAGAGAAGTCGGTGATCAATAACTTCTATATCACAACCTTGACACCCTTACTTTAAAATTATCTCACCCCCAATAGGTGACACCACACAAACAGGAGATGCTAACTGAGCCAACTCTAACCCCAAAACCGATGCAAATGCAGATGAGATAAATGAATGGGATGCACCTGTATCAATCAACACATTGGTAATTGAATTGCAAAATACGAAGGTATCTCTCACAACAGAAGGCATTGATACTAGATCTGGTGTGGTAACAGCATACATACGCCCTGTAAGCGTCTGATCTACCTGCTCACCCCACGGAGCATAGGACTGGTGCACTGACTAAGCCGAAGAGGCTCCTTGATTGGCTCTCAAGGCCTGTGCTGACTGTGCTGGCTGTGTTGGCTGGTGGCTTTTTGTCTGCCTCGAACTAGATGCACCAAGTGTGCCACCCAACTGGGGGTAAAACCTCTTCATGTGCCCCGCCTGCCCACACTGATAACAAGTGAGTGGCTGGCCTCTCCCTTGACTCTGGCTCTAAGAACGAGCCGAAGACTGTGCAGATCGCTGCCCTTCTCCTCTCTGCGGGCAAGCTGGAGACTTGTGGCCCAACTGACCACACTTGAAGCAAGTGAAATCCCCCTGACCATGTCACGCCCTGAAAATAATCCCACATAACTATTACATCAACCCATTTCCAATATAAGATATTAACCAAAATCATTTACATAGTTCCTAATGTTTACTAAAACATTCTCACATGCCATTATACATTTATTTACAAACAGTACAAGGATCTAAAGTATGTAAAAGAAATCATTGAATCACAAGGAATAAGGCCCTCAAGGGCTTACAAGTTCCAAGGCAATAGCCCAGTTACACATAATGGTCTCTCGGACCCAAACACATTAGCCCTTGGCTTACAAAATATATCACAACAAGATAAGAGTTAAACTACTCTTCTTCAAAACATCTCCACGCCCTTAGCTTGGTGGGTGTCACCACATCTTTACCTACACTAATTCTCATAGGGGTGAGCATAAAGCCCAGTAGATATTCCTCACAAAGTATATACAGTTATGCCAATTCCATCAACGTTAAAAATGCATATGTAGTGCCATGCAAGTGCCAAAAATGAAGGAGAATTTTACTTCAGTGCACGATTTCAAAATCATCATGTTCTCAATAATATTTTGTAATCTCATCAATTTCAAACTTTCAATATTTAAATCAACAGGGGCGGTAAATACGACACTGGTAGTTCCTAGGCTGGTGTCTGTAAGTAGACTCTACGAGTACTACCAAACTATCATTTTAACCGGTATTAACCGGAAGACTCAATACCTATCCGCGCAGCTTTCGGGTCTTTCACCCTGGACACTCAGGCCAACTTATCAAATTCATCTACACGCCCTATCCGGACTTACCAACGTATTTACCCCATACACATTTCCATTAGTTCTCATTACAATGATCTTTCTCAAATTGAATGCTTTTCCAACTCATATCATGATATGCAATAATGACTTTAAAAAAATTAAGAATATGATGCAACAACTACTAACTCATAGCATTCTTTCATATTCAACAAAAAGAAACATGTCTACAACCATATTCAACATCACATTTTCATTTCCTCCTTACCACGTTCTTTCACAAGATACCCATACGTCTCCAGCGCACAATTTCACTTTCTCATTTCACACAATAGCCATGTGTCTTCGACACACCACGACAATTCCTCAACATTAATTCATTATGACCAAACTTTCAATATGGCTAACATGCCATCGTTCATTGCACTTTCCTATTACACTACGATTAAGCATTTTCACATCACTTATGGCACTCAACAACTTGCCATCTTACCACTTTACATAAACATACAATTAGCAATGGATTATAGAAGAGGACTTAGCCTCCAACACATATATATATCATGACTTTGCTATCTTGTTAAACATTTGGTGAGACTTCGTCTCATACATGCTCTTGATACAAGAAAATATATAATTTTCAAGGCACATTCATTATTTTTCAAAAGCCCCAATTTCTAGGATTTTCATAGGAAACAAACCTTCATAATTTTTTTTTTTAGAGAAGCTCCATCTAGAAGTTTTCTTTGAGTTTAGTAGAAGGGAACCCTCAAGAAGTAGTAAAAGATTTAGATATAAAAGCCCTATTCGAAACTCTCTCTACATTTTGAATCAAAACCAATAAAATCGACACAAAACATCAAGAACATTTTTTAAATCAACAACAATGTAGCAAAACTTGTATATATAACTCAAGAAATCCCTACCTCAAATGGAGAAGCTCAAAGGAAAAGAAGGTGAAACTTGAAAGTGCTCCAAATCCACACTTTTTTGGATCAAAGTGAAGTCCACACGAAGCTTTACCTTTTTAACAAATGGAGTAGGGTAGAAAATCTCTAGAACAAGGGGTATTTGTAGAGAGAGAGAGAGAGAGAGAGTGTGTAGAGAGAGATAGCCAATCTAGGGTTTTGGAAGAAGAAGAGGATAAAAAATGGTGATGTCCACCTCTGCTGCGAACTGATATATGCGAGGCTCGCTCGACCGAAGGAGTGGTCGCTCGAGTGACCAGACACAACAATTACCTCGCTCAAGCGCAAAAAGCTTCGCTCAAGCGAACAATGAGAAGCTTCAGGTCTACAACCAATGCAGATGCACGCTTGAGAGCAAGAATGCTCGCTTGAGCGAAGAGATAAATACCCAAGGCTCGCTTAAGCACAAGAAGCCTCGCTCGAGCGAAGAGGCAAAAACCTGGGCAGCAACCACTTGCACAAACTAACAACCAACCTATTCCAAACTCGCTCAACACCTCCCAAAGCTCAAATATAAGGAAACAAGGGTGGAAAACAAGATATAAACTACAACACTTAACCACGGGTTGCTATAGACCACCTCTCCAAAACTCGAACTCGGCACTGAAAAAGTAGACCTCGACTATGCTTCATGGGATTGCTAGAGGTTAGGACCCTTCTGCCTCTTGCTGTCCCCTTGGGCGTCCTGACTCCTCTTGGAGCCCTTCCTCCTCTCCTCTTCTATCTGTATTAAGGTTTCAAGATGAGCCGCCGCCTCCACAAGGTGTCCATAATCTCTATTCATAGAACCGGCCACCTTAAACATTAGCCCGGTCCTCAACCTCTTCTCAAACTCGAAGCAACGGCATTCCTCAGTCGCCACAAGCTCGAGTGCAAACCTAGATAGGCTAGTGAAGGTAGCTCTAAACTTGACCACCGGTGTGCTCAACTGCACCAACTTAGTGAATTGGTCTTTCAACTTCTCCCTAACCGTAGGAGGCAAAAACTTCTCCTGGAAGGTGTCAACAAAGGCCTCCCAAGTCCCTCCAATGCGCCCTCGTGCATACTTCCACCATTGACCCGCGTCTCCCTTTAGCTGGAAGGACGCCAAGGTCACTCTCAAACCTCCGTCTTTGATGCCGAGCATCTTAAATGTGAGCATCTCAAATGTCTTCACCATCTTCTCTAACCACTCATCCGCATTTAGTGGCTCCTTGGGATCCCCCAAAAACTCATCCGGATTTGATCGAAAGAACTCCCGCTTCAGAAAGGATGGCCTTACCTCGGTTACTTGGGCCTGGACTTGATTCTCAGCCCTGAGAATGTCCATGGATTCCCTCAATGCTCCGGCCATTTCGCGGGCTAAGGCGCCTATGGCCTGCTGACCAACTAGCTCGGCTATGTTGGCCTGACTAACACCATTCTCCTGTGCCGGAATATCATCTAGTACTGGCTTCTCCTGTCGTCTAGCCTACCACGCCTACCACTGCGTCCACGTCTTGACATCCTAATAAAGGTAACAAAAGAAATTAGCACATTTACAAATGTGCCGAAGCTAACTCACTTGCGTCCTAATACGATGGACAACAGTAATTCACTCCACGTAAGCATGTATTTACATAAACACATGCAAATTTTATCTCCGGATAATGACCGTCCTGCGGCGTTGCTAGAGTTCCAATTAGAAATAGAAGTAATCAAGTGCTCTTCTAACATGACTTTTAGGAACCCATAGACTCAATCAACATCCTAGAAATTTAATCCCATACCCATATAATTACATAAGTATGTTATCATATAAGCACATATCATCCATACTTAAGTCTCCAACAAGCGAGACAAACCCATTGTGGTACTAACCACTTCCCATGTACCCAAAGTATTCAAATCCGGTACGCTCTGATACCAAGTTATCACGCCCCCAAAATAGTACAACTAATCCAACACACAAGAGAAGTAATAATAGAAATGATATGCTTTCATTCATCAGAGTTCGTATTACAAAAGATAACACATGCAATATACATTCATAAATGTTTGTCCTGAATCTATAGCATATATTACCAATTACTAACCAATAAAATAAATGCCCTACGGGCTTACATCTTTCTGAGACATTGCTTGGTTACAACAAAAAAGAGTCATAAGCTTTGTACATATAAAGCCCTCGGCTTGAATAAACATTAAGTACAAAACAACAAAATAGAGCCTCTAGCTCCTGGGTCCTCCCAAGCTACGTCCTTGGAGGAAGTATGTGACCTGTACCTGAAAATGGTTTCCCAAGTAGGGTGACCCAAAGCCCAGTAGAAACAATCTAACACAATATATGAGGTTTAACGAAGATATAAGTGTCAAGTGTATATTCAATATCTATGATGAAACATTCATTCTCCACATAACCATATGGTTCCGATGTTCACATATCAATCCATTCCCATCTATTCATTTCTAGTTAATTCATTTCATTTCATTTCAATTCATGGGTCAAATTCATAATTCTCTAAATAACCCAACGGAAACTACAACTCAGTGGTTCTCAGTCAACACAATCATCATATAAGCACTTTAATCTTGCCATTTTACAGAAATTTCGTCCGCGGGATCGGCACCCATGTATACATATGATTTTGGGACTTTCACCCGGGACACTCTAGCTAACTTAATTTCAATGGAGTCCATCCCCTATCTCCTCCAAAAACATGGAGTACATCCCCTTTCTCCTCTCAAAACATTATACATATACAATGTATTTAAAAGTACCGTCATATTCAATGACTAGAACCTATACATATTCAATGCCTTAACATACCATCATATTCAATGACACCAATTAAATGGTTAGTTTCAATTCACCTAATCCTCATGCAATTTCTATAACAATCATATTTATCCACCACTGATAGCCCAATACAGATATTTCTAAATAGATATTCAATCTTAAGACATAATTTATTCAAATTTCTATAGGAATGAGATAACGCGTATCCAGCTTCACCATTTATATCAACAACTATCCAATTCCATGTTACCATAATCAATTTTATTTATTTATACAAAACACCAATTGACCCATCTAGGGCACAACTCCCATTCTTCCAAATATTAACCTCAGCGTCCAAATTAACCCTTTTTCAACAACATACTTTTACATCTACACCCAAACCATTTTTACTAATTACATTTGAAAACCCCTCTTTCATTCCACACCCAAACCTTAGGTTCATCCACAAATATCTCCAATATTCCATCATTTAGACATAACAACGAATAACTAGGCTAAAAATCATATTAAGGTGTAGAATATCCCTATCTCAAGCTTAGAAGAGCACAGGAAGAGATGGAGGATCTTCAAAGATGTCGAAATCAAACTTCAATCGGATTAAAAGAAAGCTCTTGAGATGCACTATCTTTTTAACAAAGGCACATTGGTGTAGAGATCACTAGATCTAGGTGTAAAGGTAGAGAGAGAGAGAGAGAGAGAGAGAGAGAGTATCTTAGAGAGAGAGGGTCTCAACTTTACGTTTAAGGAAGAAAAGATCTGAAAAAGTGATGTAAAAAGTCATTTTTGCGATCTGATATACACAATCCGTTCGAGCGCAAGAGTTGACGCTCTAGCGTCAAACACATGTAACATGCCCGGGGGGTACCCATGCGCGTTAAACAGTTCGGACCCTCGATTTCTTTGATCTAGTCTCACTAATGCAATGTGAAACATAGATGAGAGTCCAGATATGGCAACTTTTAGAAAATTCATTTTATTGCAAAACCTTTGGCCAGAAATGGACTGCGTCATTAGATCTCAGAGTCGCCACCTAATATTTTTGGGAAATTAGGAAACCCATGACTCGTGTCAAGGCCACTGTTCGTCATAGCCAAAGTTGTCTTGATTCAGAATCTTAGGTATGAGAGGGGAATGTCATTAATTGAGTGCCCCCACTCACCCGATCAAAAGTTCTGCTTTTACTAAACCATGATATGAATTTTATTTATTTTATATGTTCATATTTGGATTATTTAATAAATCCTAAAATTACTGTGTGAAGCATACAAGTATAGACTATGTCATTTATTTTGGAATAATTTGATTTCATGTAGTTTTGAAACAGTTTTAGAGATGTACAACCCAAATAAATTGAGTTTACAAACATGAAAATCAATACTATTCCAAATTAAACGGCACAACCTCCATCCACTGGCATTCATACAGTTATATCAAGCAAGCCAGTAGCCACATGGTAGGATGTTTAAACATAATAAGAAAAGCGCACACAAATGGGATGCTAAAGCATAAAAACTTACATATTTACCAACATCCCTCGAACAACTACAAAACAAAGTTAGTAAAACATGCATGATCTTATATACAAAATCCTAATGCAATTCACTCATGAGATACAACTAAAGATTCAACTTCTAAGATATGACATGTGAATCATCTCAAGAACATGAGGTAGCGCACATAATCACATAGGAATTCATTAAATCCACAAATGCAAACTTGGCCGAATCAAGATGCATGAAACATAGATGCAAAGCATGGATATAACGACAATAAATAAATAAATAAATAAAATAAGATAAACATGATGCATATTTACAAATAAGGAAAGCAAGTAAAAGAATGGGATAGAAAGAAGTGGAGCGGGAAATTATTACAACACTTTGAATAAATTATTACAAACCAAATTAGAGGGGGGTGAGGAGAATATTACAACAAAATAAAAACCTCACAATACACTCAAAATAAAATAAACAAAAGAAGAAAAAAGTTTCATGTGCGTTGGAAATGATCGGAAGTTGGTTAACATCGGAAGACAACGCCGTCTTGTCCAAAAGAAGCTAACTGGCCGGCCAACTAGGCCTAGCAAAATCTGTCTTATTGCGAAACCAAGAAAATGATCAAACAAGAAATATGTAGGTGGCTTAACTAACCACTACCGGTTAGATTAAAAACAAGAAAACAAATATAAAATAAAAAAAGTGCAAACTTACAACAAAACTAACATGAACCTAAAACAAGAAAACAAATATAAGATAGAACATGCAAGATTACATCAAAACTAATATGAGATTAATACAAGAAAAATATAAGCTGGGAAATGCAAGATTACAACACAATTACTATGAAACTAAAATAAGAAAGCAGATATAAGATAGAACATGCAAGATTACAACAAAACTAACATGAACCTAAAGTAAAATAAAAAAAAGAAAAAAAGAAAATATGAGGTAGAACATGCAAGATTATAACAAAACTAATATGAGACTAATACAAGAAAAATATAAGCTAGGAAATGCAAGATTACAACACAATTACTATGAAACTAAAACAAGAAAGCAAATATAAGATAGAACATGCAAGATTACAACATGAACTTAAAACTAGAAAGCAAATATGAGGTAGAACAAGCAAGATTATATCAAAACTAATATGAAATTAAAGTAAGTGAATGAAAATAAATAAATAAATAATTATGAGCTAAACAAACCACTTAGATTACAACAACAAACTATGAAATATAAAGTAAGAAAATAAATATGAGATAAACAAACTATTTGGATTATAACAAAACACTATGAAATAAGAAGCAAGAAAATAAATATGAGATAGAAAATATAAGAAAATGAAAGACTAGAAATTCACCTTCCAAAGAAAGATTGAACTTCTTGATTTCCAAATTTCCTCTTGATCACCCTTAAGTTTAGGAAGTGTGTTATCAATCCTCAATTTGAAACTAGAATGGAACTCTAGGTATGTATGGTGGAAAAATGGCTAACTCTCTTATTTTTTCTTACTTTCAACAACACTCTCTCTTTCCTTTGATTTATTGTAAAACACCAAGATCTTTAACCTTGCTCTGATACCATGAAAGAATTTATGTATTATTGATTGATTTATATTGTTGTTCTGTATATTACAAGGATTTATATAGGAGAGGATTTGGGAGTAGGTGAAGATGGTAGTGGAGGTGGTAGGTGGAGTGTAGTAGGTGAGGGTGAATTGGTGGTAGGTGTAGTAGGTGTGGTAGTAGGTGGTGGTAGGTGTAGGTAAATTCTAACATTAATCACTACTGAAATTTAGCTAGTTCAGAATTTTTGGAGGAGTTTTGGGTGTAGGAAAGATGGAATTTCAGTTTGTATGGAAGGTATGGGGTGTATATGGAAGATAGGAGTATTTTTGACTCAAGAACTCAATTTTTCTTTCTTTTTTCACCATTTTCTCACTATTTTCTCTTTAATTACGTGGTCCTCTCTCTCTCTCTCTCTCTCTCTCTCTCTCTCTTACAATATAATCATTCTAAATAGGCAATGAGGGAGAGTAAAGTTCAAAAAGAAGATAGGAGAGAAGAAGGTGACATGAGGGCAAATTTTCAAGGTGGTTGCATAGGATACTCCTTTATGGATGAAAAGAAAACCTCTTTTTGACAATGGGGGATGATTAGGTATAATGGAGAATGAGTGGGTGCACTTGAATGGATCAAAAAATAGGTAAATGGGGTGTCCCAACCAAACCAAAATCAAGAAAAATGGGGCTGCTGCTGTTTTGGGCCGAGTCAACAAAATTTGCTATTAAGCACAATTTCAAACGGGCATATCTCCTTTATCCGGACTTGATTTTAGGTCATTCTTGGGTGTAAATTGAAGCCCCATAAGTCTACTTTCCAATTGTAGTGGCCTCACGTTTAAATTCCAAATATACAAATAGATATGCCTAATTTAGTAAAGGCTGTTCATTTCACTCGGGCCAGGTCAACAAAATCTGCTCCTAAGCCCAACTTCAAATGGGCATATCTCCCTCATTTGGACTTGGTTTTTTGAGTCTCAATTGAAGCCCCAAAAGTCTCCTTTCTAATGGTGGTGGCCTCATATTTAAAATCCAAGTGTACAAAGAGATATGCCTAATTTAGTGAAGGCTGTTCATTTTCTTTTTAACAATTTGATGCTCATCCTTTTCCTAAACTAGTTTTCTTCCATCCCCTCCGGTTTCCTTCAAATCCAAACTTATATAGAAGATGTTTTTAAATATATATATTTTTAAAGAGTTAACCTCCCTTCCATTTATTTCTACTTTGTCCTTACTTGGTTTATTGAAAAGGGCAATATTTTAATTGAATTGGGAGCCTCGGAACATCGTACAAACATTTGAAAAAATATTTTAAAAAGAGAGTTTTACGGTCTAAAACAGCTTAGCCAAAAATGTGTGAAGGTTAGGATTAAAACTTAAATTCCATTTTTCTTGTTGAGGACTGCTGGGGAACACATTCTGATTGTCATGGGAAAGCGTGCACACAAAAAAAATTACAATTCCTTTTCAATTACAATTTTAAATCTGAAGCTTATTTGAATATCCTCTTTCTATCCAAAGCCAAATCAAAGTAAAATAATTTCAAGGTGGATATGCTAGGGGCCTACGATGGAAATTACAATATTACCCAAACAAAAATATGTATGAATTCTAAATTTAACACTATATTTTTATTTTGAATATGAATGTTAATATGATTTTATTTGACTAAAATATATATAAGTTTGTCATGTTAACCATTTGAGCTGAACCCAAATGACTTTTAATCGAACGGAGTTTGAGCAACTTGGTATTTTATTGCCCTTTTAAGTTTATAGAACCAAGTTCGAACTGAACTCAAAAAATCGGCGAATTTCAAAATGTGTTCAATTTTAACTTATTTATATAATAAATCATTCTTCAATTGTTATTTATTGAGCCGAATATCAATCGAGTTCAAATAATTTGATTTGTTTTACCATATTAACTTAAATAGATATGCCAAGAAAATGAATATTAAATTAAATAAGAAATTATCAATATAAAAAATTATCAAGGCACTGTGGTGAATTTTTGAAATAAATTTTTTTTTTTTTTTTTCATAGGTCTAATGCTCAGATCTACAACATAATTTGCCTTATCTAAACAATAACAAATAAGTTTATGGAACACAAATTATTAAGGCACATAGAAAAATAATGATGAAAGCGGGAAGACAATGTGAAGAGCTGATAACAAAAAGGTGCTTAGTTAATAATTAAGCAAGACAATAAATATTTCAGATGAATACAGAGATATGCAATTATCAATTTGCTTTTCATTTCTGCTCATACATGATTAAGCATGCATTTGGAAACTGTTGCAATTATCAATTGTTGTTTATCCACAATTTTGTAACAGTCACTAACCTAAAGTGTTGTAAACTACTTTGCAGGTTGCTTTCCCAGTCTTGGAGGTTTTGACGATTCGTGAATTGCCTAACATAATAGAGGTATGGGACAAGCAATTACTTATAGCCTCAGAAAAAGAATCAAAGTCCTTCTGCCAACTGGAAGATATGGTGGTTCGTAATTGTGAGAAATTGGTACATGTGGTCCAGTTCAATATGCTCCCACGACTGCAAAATCTGGAAACAATCGACATAGATAATTGTCCAAAGTTGGAAGCGATAGTCTCGGAGAAAGAAAAAGAAGAAGGATCCACAAGTAATGACCTCATCGTGTTCTATCAATTAAGAACTCTTAAACTTTCAAGGTTGGTGAGCGTTAAAAGTTTCTACAACTGGCCTACAAGATCTGAAGCACAACCCTTGTTCAACCACCAGGTTTGATTTTCCTAATTTATTTTATTAAGCTTGGCCATGGGAAAGCGTGCACACAAAAAAAATTAAAATTCCTTTTCAATTACAATTTTAACTCTAAAGCTTATTTGAATATTCTCTTTCTATCCAAATCCAAATCAAAATAAAATAATTTCAAGGTGGATATGCTAGGGGCCTACGATGGAAATTACAATATTACCCAAACAAAAATATGTATGAATTCTAAATTTAACACTATATTTTTATTTGGAATATGAATGTTAATATGATTTTATTTGACTAAAATATATATAAGTTTGTCTTGTTTACCATTTGAGCTAAGCCCAAACGACTTTTAATCGAACGGAGTTTAAGCAACTTGGTATTTTATTGCCCTTTTAAATTTATAGAACTGAGTTCAAACTGAACTAAAAAAATCAGCGAATTTCAAAATGTGTTCAATTTTAACTTAATTATATAATAAATCATTCTTCAATTGTTATTTATTGAGCCGAATATCAATCGAGTTGTAACGCCCTCAAAAAAATAACATTAAACCCAACAATATAGACATGCATTGATATATAAAAGCTCCACATTCTTCTATTCATCAGAGTTCCATTACCAAAAAGTATTACATGTTAAAGACAAAAGCAAATGCCCTACGGGCTTACAGCTTTCCAAGTTAACACTTGGTTACAACAAAAGAGTACTAACTCATTTACACATTAAGCCCTTGGCTTGAATATACATGTAATACATCAAGAAACTAAACAACAAAAGTCTACCCGCCTCTAGCCTCCCAAGCTACGTCCTTGGAGGTGGCATGCTACCTGTACCTGAAAATGATATTCCCATATAGGGTGGGCCACAGCCCAGTAGAGATATGCTAAACACAGTATGAGCAATGACTAAGACATTAGCAATTGATAAATGTTCAATTTTCATAAACCAATTCATAATCCATTTCCATTTCTTATCAATTTCACAATTTCCATTAATGGCTCAGGACCTGGCCAACCACTTATATGAGACAAAGACTCATATTAAACATTTTCCATTTTTACAATAGATAAACACACAGGTTATATCAATATCTCAACAGATAAGCATACAAGCTATATCCATATTTCAACAGATATGCATATTAGCTATATCAACACTTCCCATGACAAGCATATGAGTTGTATCAACACTGCCAATGACAAGCATATAAGCTGTATCAACACATTATCTGACAAGCATATGAGCTGTATCAGTGGAGTCCATCCCCTATCTCCTCCCAAACAACATCCGGTTAGAGGTCCATCCCCTATCTTCCCCTAAACCGTGGAGTACATCCCCTATCTCCTCCCACACACACAATGCATATATACACAAAGGTCATTTACACAATCAATCAATACATAACGTTAATGTATTCCATCAACCGTCATACTCTTATGACATATCCAATTGCTTAGTTTTAGTTTGCCTAATCATCATGCATTGTCTACAACAATCAAACTACCCTCCACCGGTAGCCCAAGCTATTATTTCTAAACAGATAATAAAAAGCTCCAATAGATAAAATATCAATGTTTTCAAAAGCGAGCGATTTTTAAATCCAACTCCATCATTTCACAACATAATGAGCCAATTTCATTATTTCCAACACAATTCCATAAGTTCACAATTTTCCCAAATTAATTATGCCAATTAACTTATACCACAAATTAGGGTTTTCTACCCCCTTTCCCAATATTGACCCAATGGCCTAATATCAACAACCAACAACTATATCATCACTTTGGAACCCAGAAATACAAGTTATGAGCCCAAAATCACACAACCCTTTTTACACATTTTGAAACCCTAAGTCCCAAAATTTCCCAAGTTCAACATTCTATCAAAACAACTAAAAATCCAGGTCAAAGACCATAAGAGTGAGTAGGAATCCCTACCTCAAAAGATGACAACCAAAGAAGAAGACGATGAAAACGAACTTGCTCCAAACCACGAGTTTCTCGGATCAAAAGATAGCCCTCGACGATCAACAACTCTTTTGTAAAGGCCAAAGGTGAGGAAAACACCCTAGCTAGATCAATACCTAGAGAGAAGGTAGAGTTCTAGAGTGAGAAGCTGTAACGCTCTAAAAAAAAAACATTAAACCCATCAATATAGACATGTATTGGTAATAAAGATAAACATTCTCCTATTCATCATAATGGTTCTTTACAGAAGTATTACATGTTAATCAACAAAAGCAAATGCCCTACGGGCTTACAGCTTTCCAAGCTAACACTTAGTTACAACAAAAGAGTGCTAACTCATTTACACATTAAGCCCTTGGCTTGAATATATATGTAATACATCAAGAAGTAAAACAACAAAAGTCCGTCTGCCTCTAGCCTCCCAAGCTACGTCCTTGGAGGTGGCATGCTACTTGTACCTGAAAATGATATTCCCATATAGGGTGAGCCACAGCCCAGTAGAAACACACTAAACCAAATATGAACAATGACTAAAAGATTAGCAGTTGATAGAAGGCCAACACTGATACTTTCCTTTATCACACTTTACATTTTCATGACATATAAGTCCATATTACCATTCATTTTCCAATTCCTTTCAATTCTCAATTTACAACCATGGCTCAGAACCTGGCCAACAACTCATATGAGACAATAACTCATATCAAACACTTCCTATTTCATAACAGATAAGCATACTAGCTATATCACACAACAACAGATAAGCATACAAGCTATATCATCACTTCCACATATATACATATGAGCACTATCACACTTCCAATGACAAGCATATGAGCTCTGTCAATACGTCACTAGATAAGCATATGAGCTCTATCTACGGAGTTCATCCCCTATCTCCTCCCAACAACATCCGGTTTAGAGGTCCATCTCCTATCATCCCCTAAACCGTGGAGTACATCCCCTATCTCCTCCAACACAACACAATGCATATAAACAACAATTATACACATCATCATACAAGACATAAATTTAATGTATTCTTTCAATCGTCAATCTCAATGACACATTCCAGTGATTAGTTTCAGTTTGCCTAATCATCATGCATTGTCTACAACAATCACGACTATCCTCCACCGATAGCCCAAAGCAGTTATTTCTATACAGAAAATAAATGCAACAAATGGATATAAAATCGACATTTCCAACTAGGTGAGTGACATAAAATCCAACTACACCCTTTAATTCCATATATTTCCAATCTCAACATTTCCAATTCAATTCCTCATTTCTCACAATTAATTTTTTTTTACAAATTAATTAACCAATGTAATTAGGGCATTTTCCATAATTAACATTACAACCCTTAGGTTCCATTTTCATTAATGTTTTAACATTAATTCCACTTTTCCATGCCAAACATGCATCTAGGCTTTACATAGCCAAAACCCCAACTCTTGTAAATTTACACAAAAGCCCCCAAACTTTCACAAATTACTAAACCAACCCCAACATCTCAAAATACTAAAATTTAAAGGCAAAGTTCATAAAGGGGAGTAGGATATCCCTACCTCAAAGTTTGAGCTCTAATGGAGATGAAGACCAAAACCAAAATGCTTCAAATTCTGAAATTTTCAGATTAAAATGTAGCCCTTGACGATCAACAACTTTTTTGTAAAGGCCCAAGATGAGCAAATCACTCCTACTAGATCAAATCTAAGAGAGAAGGGCCGGTTTTAGAGTGAGAAGCTATGAAAATGGCTTTTTGGAAAAGTAAGAGAGAGAAAAGATCTTGAAAAAGTGATCCAAAAGTCGGATCTCGGATTTATATAAAAGTCTCCCTGCTCGAGCATCCAAACCCCCGCTCGAGCGTCACTCACAGACTCCCGCTCGAGCGTCAACAATCCCGCTCGAGCGGCGGATGCACACTCCCAGCATCTCGACACAACAGGTCTCCCGCTCGAGCTTCCAACTCCCTGCTCGAGCGGCACTCACACAATCCCGCTCGAGCGGCCAATTCCATGCTCGAGCGTCGAACACTGCACAGGAAATACTGGATGGGTGCAATTCCCGCTCGAGCGCCAAAACCCCCGCTCGAGTGAACAGGTCAAAATCTGGGCAACTAGTTTTGGTTTCTAAACTCAACCAACCTGTAACAAACCTGCCCAACACATCCTATAACTCACATACAAAGTAAGAAAGGATGTACACCAGGTAATAATCAACTAATATCATCCACGGACACATGTCCAGATCACTGTATAACAAGGGTAAATCCGGGATCGTTATACTCAACAATGGTGTTTTTGGAAAAGTATGAGAGAGAAGAAAAGTGAAAAAGTGATTTAAAATGACCCAGCGGATAACTCATATACGCATGACCCGCTCGAGCGGAGAACACAACGCTCGAGCGCCAGGAAGAAAATCTGGACACGCTCGAGCGTAATAAGGCCCGCTCGAGCGCCAAGACACAAGAATAAAGCACATCCGCTCTAGCGCGAAAACCAGTCTGCTCGAGCGTAGATTTCCCCCTCCCAGAACTTATACCCAGGAAGTACTCCCCGCTCGAGCGCCAACCGACCCGCTCGAGCGCTACCACTCGAGCGTAAACAGACCCGCTCGAGCGTAAAAATCACATCTGCAGAAGTTTTGCAGGACCACGAAATACTGAAGGTATGCAATCCCCGCTCGAGCGCAAGAAGACCCGCTCGAGCGGACCGCCTAAAAACTGAACAACAAGGAATTGAAACCAAGGCCTAACCAACCTGTAACAACCCTTCTCAAAACATCCTAAAATTAAAGGAAGTGGAATTAAAGGACCGTGCTCATGTGTTGACCCGCAAACAAGGCATAGAGCACGACTCTCGAAAGCAATGAAAGAGTGAACTAAGTGAGAGTGTGATAGAGGTATATGCACTAAAATCACATGTAAAATGATGCTATATCATGCAATCATCTCATACAAAGCATCTTAGAGGCCTTAAAACACAAAGCCAGTTAAGGCATTTACTCTATAGCTATGCAAAGGATGAGCCATATAACCAAGATCACTCAAAATAGAGTTAAGGCATGCTAAATCAGTAGCAAAAACATTCTGAGATAGAGTTCCAAAAGGGTAGAAAAACATGCTCACTTCTTAGGCCATCTACACATACAAATAAGATATGAGAGGGAGGGGGCCACCCTCTCCTATTTTGGACGTTCAAACCAACTTTTTGCCACTGAAATTCCCCTAGAATTCAGTAGTTAAAAGGTCAAGAAAGGTTTGTTCCAAAAGCTTTGAAAGATGGCTCAAAAAGCTTTACAAGCCAAGGAGCAAAGGGGGGAACCACCCTCTAACCAAACAAGGCTTAAACCACCATTTATAAACCTTAAAAATAGAGGTTTTCAGAGGCTAAAACCAGCCTCAAAGTAGCATACAAAGGTGACCAAACAATGAATTAAAACAAGGCTTAAAAGAGTTAAGTTCTTACCCTTGAAGCACAGCAACAAAATAGCAAGAACTTTGAGCTAAAACCACTCTAAGAAGCTCAAACAACGCCTCCAAGAACCTCAGTCTAAGGCGAAGGTATTTGGTCAAGGGGTTGAATGCAAATATGTAGAGAAAACTCACTTTCAAGCCTAAAATAGGTAGAGAGAGAGAGAGTTTTAGAGAGAGAGGGGTGAAATTTTTGCTCTTAAATTTCTGAACACCGAAAATGGGGGAGACACCTCCCCTTATATAGAAAATGCAAGCCAAAGTATGAATTCTAAATTTAACACTATATTTTTATTTTGAATATGAATGTTAATATGAATTTATTTGACAAAAATATATATAAGTTTGCCTTGTTTACCATTTGAACTGAACCCAAATGACTTTTAATCGAACGGAGTCCGAGCAACTGGGTATTTTATGGCCCTTTTAAGTTTACAGAACTAAGTTCGAACTGAACTCAAAAAATCGACGAATTTCAAAATGTGTTGAATTTTAACTAATTTATATAATAAGTCATTCTTCAATTGTTATTTATTGAGCCAAATATCAACCGAGTTCAAATAATTTGATTTGTTTTGCCATATTAACTTAAATAGATATGCCGAGAAAATGAATATTAAATTAAATAAGAAATTATAAATATAAAAAATTATCACGGCACTGTGGTGAATTTTTGAAATAAAATTTTCTTTTTTTTCATAGGTCTAATACTCAGATCTACAACATAATTTTCCTTATCTAAAAAATAACTAATGAGATTATGGAACAAAAATTATTAAAGGCACATAGAAAAATAATGATGAAAGAGGGAAGACAATGTGAATAGCAGATAACTAAAAGGTGCTTTGTTAATAATTAAGCAAGACAATAAATATTTCAGATGAATACGGAGATATGCAATTATCAATTTGCTTTTCATTTCCGCTCATACATGATTAAGCATGCATTTGGAAACTGTTGCAATTATTAATTGTTGCTTATCCACAATTTTGTAACCGTCACTAACCTAAAGTGTTGTAAACTACTTTGCAGGTTGCTTTCCCAGTCTTGGAGGTTTTGAAGATTCGTGAATTGCCTAACATAATAGAGATATGGGACAAGCAATTACTCATAGCCTTAGAAAAAGAATCAAAGTCCTTCTGCCAACTGGAAGATATGGAGGTTTTTAATTGTGAGAAATTGGTACATGTGGTCCAGTTCAATATGCTCCCACGACTGCAAAGTCTGAAAAAATTCATCGTGAATAATTGTCCAAAGATGGAAGCAGTAGTTTCGGAGAATGAAAAAGAAGGAGGAACCACCAGCAATGATATCATCCTGTTCTCTCAATTAACAACTCTTGAACTTTCTACGTTGGTGAGCGTTAAAAGTTTCTACAACTGGCCCACAAGATCTGAAGCACAACCCTTGTTCAACCACCAGGTTTGATTTTCCTAATTTAATTTGTTAACCCTTATGATGGGAAAGCGTCCACACAAAAAAAAATTAAAATTCCTTTTCAATTACAATTTTAAATTTGAAGCTTATTTGAATATTCTCTTTCTATCCAAATCCAAATCTGTAACGCCCTCAAAATACTACACATATCATACATTCATGACATCCATAAATTTAAGAGAATGAAGCACATTCCCATTCATCAAAGTATTCTTACAATAGATATTACATGTTGACAACAAAAGTAAATGCCCTATAGGCTTACAACTTTCCAAGTCAACACTTGGGTTCAACAAAAGTAGAGTTTTAACTCTTTACACAAAATAAGCCCATGGCTAGATATACATGTAAGACAAGAGATAATCACAAAAAAGATAAGCCTTCAGACTCTACAACCTCCCAAGCTAAGACCTTGGAGGCGGGATATCACCTGCACCTGAAAATGATGTCCCATATAGGGTGAGCCAACGCCCAGTAGAGATATGCTAAACATAATATGAGCATTTGATAAATGTTAACACTTGTAAATCCACTTACAATATCACCCAATTCCATGACAAATATGTCAATATTTCATTCCACTTTCCTTTACTTAACCAATTTTTAGTTTATGAATGTGGCTCAGAACCTGGCCAGACAATTTCCATGAGACCACAGCTCATGTTAAAACATTTCCAATATCAACATTTTAAATGAGATCACAACTCATATTAAAAACACTTCCATACTTCACAATTCACATGAGATCACAACTCATATTAAAAACACTTCCATACTTCAATAAGTACACAAATTCGCTGTACTGATGGACTCCATCCCCTATCTCCTCCCAAACAGGTTTGAGAGTCCATCCCCTATCTCTTCTCAAACCGTGGAGTACATCCCCTATCTCCTCCCACACAATGCAATGTATATAAACACTTATCATATACATGATCAATCAATACACATATTTGATGTATCATTCCAACCGTCAGATTCAATGACATATTCAACGTGATTAGTTTTAATTCACCTAATCATCATGCAGGGTCTACAACAAACAAGACTATTCTCCATCGATAGCCCAAAGCAATTATTTCTAAATAGATAATAAATGCATCAACAGATAAATTATCAACATTTTCAAAGGTGAGTGATTAATCAATCCAACTCCACCATTCATTCTCATACCTACTCAATTTCATTATTTCCAAGCCAATTTCACATATCCATTAATTTCATTAATTATACCAATGGCCCAATTTTACCCAACATAGGCATTTTCCCATTTTCTCAAAATTTGACTCAAAGGTCCAAACAACTTCAATAAACATTCATAACCTCAATTTAAAACCCATACACACATATATAGTTCAAATGGAACAAAACCCCTCTTTTCAATATTTCAAATCTCAAACCCTAACGTCCCAAATCAAACCATTTATACAAAATGCCCAACATCTAGGTTAAAGGTCATAAAAATGAGTAGTTATCCCTATCTCAAATGGAGAGACCAAATGGAGAAGTTGATGAAACTCGAAATGCTCCAAAACCAAAGATTTTCGGATTGAAATGTAGCCCACACCAAGCTCTACACTTTATGCAAAGGAACTATGGTAGAAGATCACTCAAACTAGATGATTTCTTAGAGAGAAGTTGTATGGTAGTGAGAGTAGCTCTCAAATTAGGTTTTGGGAAAGTTAGAGAGAGAGACAATGCCGAAAAAGTGATCAAAAAAGCTGCTTTTCGGACTGATATACAAACAGGTCCGCTCGAGCGTGGAACGCCTAGCTCGAGCATCAGACACAGACTCACGCTCGAGTGTGAAAAGCATCGCCTGAGCGTCGAATGCACACTTCCAGCAGTTTTGCAGGCGAAGGTCCCCGCTCGAAGTGGATGCTCGAGCGTCAAAATGCCCGCTTGAGCAGAGGAACAAAAGCAAAGGGCCCGCTTGAGCGTCAAAAGCCCCGCTCGAGCGTGAAGGCCAAAATCTGGGCATCAACTTTTGGTTTCAAAGCACAACCAACGTGTTTCAAACCTGCCCAACATAGCCCAAACTCAAATATAAAGAATTAAAGAACGGAGATGCGATAAAGACACAACATACACCCATGGAACCGAGTCCGGAATACAATAAACAAGGAAGGAAAAATCGGGATCGCTATAAAATCAATGTAAAATAACTTCAAGGTGGATATGCTAGGGGCCTACGATGGAAATTACAATATAACCCAAAAACAAATATGTATGAATTCTAAATTTAACACTATATTTTTATTTTTAATATGAATGTTAATATGATTTTATTTGACTAAAATATATATAAGTTTTTCTTGTTTACCATTTGAGCTGAACCTAAACAACTTTTAATCATACGGAGTCCGAGCAACTTGTATTTTATTGCCCTTTTAAGTTTATAGAACTGAGTTCGAACTGAACTAAAAAAATCGATGAATTTCAAAATGTGTTCAATTTTAACTTATTTATATAATAAGTCATTCTTCAATTGTTATTTATTGAGCCGAATATCAATCGAGTTCAAATAATTTGGTTTGTTTCGCCATATTAACTTAAATAGATATGCCGAGAAAATGAATATTAAATTAAATAAGAAATTATCAATGTAAAAAATTATCAAGGCACTGTGGTGAATTTTTGAAATAAATTTTTCTTTTTTTTCATAGGTCTAATACTCAGATCTACAACATAATTTGCCTTATCTAAAAAATAACTAATGAGATTATGGAACAAAAATTATTAAAGGCACATAGAAAAATAATGATGAAAGAGGGAAGACAATGTGAATAGCAGATAGCTAAAAGGTGCATTGTTAATAATTAAGCAAGACAATAAATATTTCAGATGAATACGGAGATGTGTAATTACCAATTTGCTTTTCATTTCCGCTCATACATGGTTAAGCATGCATTTGGAAACTGTTGCAATTATCAATTGTTGCTTATCCACAATTTTGTAACTGTCACTAACCTAAAGTGTTGTAAACTACTTTACAGGTTGCTTTCCCAGTCTTGGAGGTTTTGAAAATTTGTGAATTGCCTCACATAATAAAGATATGGGACAAGCAATTACTCATAGCCTCAGAAAAAGAATCAAAGTCCTTCTGCCAACTGAAAGATGTGGAGGTTTTTAATTGTGAGAAATTGGTACATGTGGTCCAGTTCAATATGCTCCCACGACTGCAAAGTCTGAAAAAATTCATCGTGAATAATTGTCCAAAGATGGAAGCGATAGTTTCAGAGAAAGAAAAAGAAGAAGGAACCACCAGTAATGATATCATCCTGTTCTCTCAATTAACAACTCTTGAACTTTCTAGGTTGGTGAGCGTTAAAAGTTTCTACCACTGGCCTGCAAGATCTGAAGCACAACCCTTGTTCAACCACCAGGTTTGATTTTCCTAATTTAATTTGTTAATCCTGGCCATGGGAAAGCGTGCACACAAAAAAAAAATTTAATTCCTTTTCATGAAAATTTTAAATTTGAAGCTTTTTTGAATATTCTCTTTCTATCCAAATCCAAATCAATGTAAAATAATTTCAAGGTGGATATGCTAGGGGCCTACGATGGAAATTACAATATTACCACAAAAAAATATGTAGGAATTCTAAATTTAACACTACATTTTTATTTTGAATATGATTGTTAATATGATTTTATTTGACTAAAATATATATAAGTTTGCCTCGTTTACCATTTGAGCTAAACCCAAACGACTTTTAATCGAACGGAGCCCGAGCAACTTGGTATTTTATTACCCTTTTAAGTTTACAGAACTGAGTTCGAACTGAACTCAAAAAATCGACGAATTTCAAAATGTGTTGAATTTTAACTTATTTATATAATAAGTCATTCTTCAATTGTTATTTATTGAGCCGAATATCAATCGAGTTTAAATAATTTGGTTTGTTTTTCCATATTAACTTAAATAGATATGCCAAGAAAATGAATATTAAATTAAATAAGAAATTATCAATATAAAAAATTATCAAGGCACTGTGGTGAATTTTTGAAATAAAATTTTCTTTTTTTTCATAGGTCTAATACTCAGATCTACAACATAATTTTCCTTATCTAAAAAATAACTAATGAGATTATGGAACAAAAATTATTGAAGGCACATATAAAAATAGTGATGAAAGAGGGAAGACAATGTGAACAGCTGATAACGAAAAGGTGTTAAGCAAGACAATAAATATTTCAGATGAACACGGAGATATGAAATTATCAATTTTCTTTTCATTTCTGCTCATACATGATTAAGCATGCATTTGGAAACCGTTGCAATTATCAATTGTTGCTTATCCACAATTTTGTAACTGTCACTAACCTAAAGTGTTGTAAACTACTTTACAGGTTGCTTTCCCAGTCTTGCAGGTTTTGACAATTTGTGAATTGCCTAACATAATAGAGATATGGGACAAACAATTACTCATAGCCTCAGAAAAAGAATCACAGTCCTTCTGCCAACTGAAAGATATGAAGGTTTTTAATTGTGAGAAATTGGTACATGCGGTCCACTTCAATATGCTCCCACGACTGCAAAGTCTAAAAATATTCATCGTAGATAATTGTCCAAAGATGGAAGCGATAGTTTCAGAGAAAGAAAAAGAAGAAGGATCCACCAGTAATGATATCATCCTGTTCTCTCAATTAACAACTCTTAATCTTTCTAGGTTGGTGAGCGTTAAATTTTTCTACAACTGGCCTACAAGATCTGAAGCACAACCCTTGTTCAACCAGCAGGTTTGATTTTCCAAATTTAAATTGTTAATCCTGGCCATGGGAAAGCGTGCACACAAAAAAATAAAAATAAAATTCCACTTCAATTAAAATTTTAAATTTGAAGCTTATTTGAATATTCTCTTTCTATCCAAATCCAAATCAATGTAAAATAATTTCAAGGTGGATATGAATGAATTCTAAATTTAACACTATATTTTTATTTTGAATATGAATGTTAATAAGATTGTATTTGACTAAAATATATATAAGTTTGCCTTGTTTACCATTTGAGCTGAACCCAAACAACTTTTAATCGAACGGAGTCCGAGCAACTGGGTATTTTATTGCCCTTTTAAGTTTACAGAACTGAGTTCGAACTGAACTCAAAAAATCGACGAATTTCAAAATGTGTTCAATTTTAACTTATTTATATAATAATTCATTCTTCAATTGTTATTTATTGAGCCGAACATCAATCAAGTTCAAATAATTTAGTTTGTTTTGCCGTATTAACTTAAATAGATATGCCGAGAAAATGAATATTAAATTAAATAAGAAATTATCAATATAAAAAATTATCAAGGCACTGTGGTGAATTTTTAAAATAAAATTTTCTTTTTTTTTATAGGTCTAATACTCAGATCTACAACATAATTTTCCTTATCTAAAAAATAACTAATGAGATTATGGAACAAAGATTATTAAAGGCACATAGAAAAATAATGATGAAAAAGGGAGGACAATGTGAAGGGTTGATAACAGAAAGGTGCTTTGTTAATAATTAAGCAAGACAATAAATATTTCAAATGAATACGGAGATAAGCAATTATCAATTTTCTTTTCATTTCCGCTCATACATGATTAAGCATGCATTTGGAAACTGTTGCAATTATCAATTGTTGCTTACCCACAATTTTGTAATAGTCACTAACCTAAAGTGTTGTAAACTACTTTACAGGTTGCTTTCCCAGTCTGGGAGGTTTTGAAAATTTGTGAATTGCCTAACATAATAGAGATATGGGACAAGCAATTACTCATAGCCTCAGAAAAAGAATCAAAGTCCTTCTGCCAACTGAAAGATATGGAGGTTTTTAATTGTGAGAAATTGGTACATGTGGTTGAGTTCAATATGCTCCCACGACTGCAAAGTCTGAAAAAATTCATCGTGAATAATTGTCCGAAGATGGAAGCGATAGTTTCGGAGAAAGAAAAAGAAGAAGGAACCACCAGTAATGATATCATCCTGTTCTCTCAATTAACAACTCTTAATCTTTCTCGGTTGGTGAGCGTTAAAAGTTTCTACAACTGGTCGACAAGATCTGAAGCACAACCCTTGTTCAACCAGCAGGTTTGATTTTCCTAAATTAATTTGTTAATCTTGGCCACCGGAAAGCGTGCACACAAAAAAAATTAAAATTCCTTTTCAATTACAATTTTAAATCTGAAGCTTATTTGAATATCCTCTTTCTATCCAAAGCCAAATCAAAGTAAAATAATTTCAAGGTGGATATGCTAGGGGCCTACGATGGAAATTACAATATTACCCAAACAAAAATATGTATGAATTCTAAATTTAACACTATATTTTTATTTTGAATATGAATGTTAATATGATTTTATTTGACTAAAATATATATAAGTTTGTCATGTTAACCATTTGAGCTGAACCCAAATGACTTTTAATCGAACGGAGTTTGAGCAACTTGGTATTTTATTGCCCTTTTAAGTTTATAGAACCAAGTTCGAACTGAAGTCAAAAAATCGGCGAATTTCAAAATGTGTTCAATTTTAACTTATTTATATAATAAATCATTCTTCAATTGTTATTTATTGAGCCGAATATCAATCGAGTTCAAATAATTTGATTTGTTTTACCATATTAACTTAAATAGATATGCCAAGAAAATGAATATTAAATTAAATAAGAAATTATCAATATAAAAAATTATCAAGGCACTGTGGTGAATTTTTGAAATAAAATTTTCTTTTTTTTCATAGGTCTAATAGTCAGATCCACAACCTAATTTTCCTTATCTAAAAAATAACTGATGAGATTATGGAACAAAAATTATTAAAGGCACACAGAAAAGTAATGATGAAAGAGGGAAGACAATGTGAACAGCAGATAACTAAAGGGTGCGTTGTTAATAATTAAGCAAGACAATAAATATTTCAGATGAATAGAGAGATATGCGATTATCAATTTGCTTTTCATTTCCGCTCATACATGATTATGTGTGCATTTGGAAACTGTTGCAATTATCAATTGTTGCTTATCCACAATTTTGTAACAGTCCCTAACCTAAAGTGTTGTAAACTACTTTACAGGTTGTTTTCCCAGTCTTGGAGGTTTTGAAAATTTGTGAATTGCCTAACATAATAGAGATATGGGACAAGCAATTACTCATAGCCTCAGAAAAAGAATCAAAGTCCTTCTGCCAACTAAAAGATATGGAGGTTTTTAATTGTGAGAAATTGGTACATGTGGTCCAGTTCAATATGCTCCCACGCCTACAAAGTCTGAAAAAATTGATCGTGAATAATTGTCCAACGATGGAAGCGGTAGTTTCGGAGCAAGAAAAAGAAAAAGGAACCACCAGTAATGATATCATCCTATTCTCTAAATTAACAACTCTTAATCTTTCTAGGTTGGTGAGCGTTAAAAGTTTCTACAACTGGCCTAGAAGATCTGAAGCACAACCCTTGTTCAACCACCAGGTTTCATTTTCCTAATTTAATTTGTTAATCCTGGCCATAGGAAAGCGTGCACAAAAAAAAATTAAAATTCCTTCTCAGTTAAAATTTTAAATGTGAAGCATATTTGAATATTCTCTTTCTATCCAAATCCAAATCAATGTAAAATAATTTCAAGGTGGATATGCTAGGGCCCTACGATGGAAATTACAATATTACCTGAAAGAAAATAAGTATGAATTCTAAATTTAACACTATATTTTTATTTTGAATATGAATGTTAATTTGATTGTATTTGACTAAAGTACATATAAGTTTGCCTTGTTTACCAATTGAGCTGAACCAAAATGACTTTTAATCGAACGGAGTTCGAGCAACTGGGTATTTTATTGCCCTTTTAAGTTTACAGAACTGAGTTCAAACAGAACTTAAAAAATCGGCGAATTTCAAAATGTGTTCAATTTTAACTTATTTATATAATGATTCATTCTTCAATTGTTATTTATTGAGCTGAATATCAATCGAGTTCAAATAATGTGGTTTGTTTTGCCATATTAACTTAAATAGATATGCCGAGAAAATGAATATTAAATTAAATAAAAAATTATCAAGGCACTGTGGTGAATTTTTGAAATAAAATTTTCTTTTTTTTCATAGGTCTAATACTCAGATCTACAACATAATTTTCCTTATCTAAAATATAACTAATGAGATTATGGAACAAAAATTATTAGAGGCACATAGAAAAATAATGATGAAAGAGGGAAGACAATGTGAACAGCTGATAACAGAAAGGTGCTTTGTTAATAATTAAGAAAGACAATAAATATTTCAGATGAATACGGAGATATGCAATTATCAATTTGCTTTTCATTTCCGTTCATACATGATTAAGCATGGATTTGGAAACTGTTGCAATTATCAATTGTTGCTTATCCACAATTTTCTAACTGTCACTAACCTAAAGTGTTGTAAACTACTTTACAGGTTGCTTTCCCAGTCTTGGAGGTTTTGAAAATTTGTGAATTGCGTCAAATAATAGAGATATGGGACAAGCAATTACTCATAGCCTCAGAAAAAGAATCAAAGTCCTTCTGCCAACTGAAAGATATGGAGGTTTTTAATTGTGAGAAATTGGTACATGTGGTCCAGTTCAATATGCTCCCACGACTGCAAAGTCTGAAAAAATTCATCGTGAATAATTGTCCAAAGATGGAAGCGATAGTTTCGGAAAAAGAAAAAGAAGAAGCAACCACCAGTAATGATATCATCTTGTTCTCTCAATTAACAACTCTTAATCTTTCTAGGTTGGTGAGCGTTAAAAGTTTCTACAACTGGCCTACAAGATCTGAAGCACAACCCTTGTTTAACCACCAGGTTTGATTTTCCTAATTTAATTCGTTAATCTTGGTCACGGGAAAGCGTGCACACAATAAAAAAATTAAAATTCCTTTTCAATTAAAATTTTAAATTTGAAGCTTATTTGAATATTCTCTTTCTATCCAAATCCAAATCAATGTAAAATAATTTCAAGGTGGATATGTTAGGGGCCTACGATGGAAATTACAATATTACCACAAAAAAAGTAAGTATGAATTCTAAATTTAACACTATATTTTTATTTTGAATATGAATGTTAATATGAATTTATTTGACAAAAATATATATAAGTTTGCCTTGTTTACCATTTGAACTGAACCCAAATGACTTTTAATCGAACGGAGTCCGAGCAACTGGGTATTTTATGGCCCTTTTAAGTTTACAGAACTAAGTACCAACTGAACTCAAAAAATCGACGAATTTCAAAGTGGGTTCAATTTTAAATTATTTATATAATAAGTCATTCTTCAATTGTTATTTAGGGAGCCGAATATCAATGGAGTTCAAATAATTTTGTTTGTTTTGCCATATTAACTTAAATAGATATGCCGAGAAAAAGAATATTGAATTAAATAAGAAATTATCAATGTAAAAAATTATCAAGGCACTGCGGTGAATTTTTGAAATAAAATTTTCTTTTTTTTCATAGGTCTAATACTCAGATCTACAACATAATTTTCCTTATCTAAAAAATAACTAATGAGATTATGGAACAAAAATTCTTAAAGGCACATAGAAAAATAATGATGAAAGAGGGAAGACAATGTGAATAGCAGATAACAAAAAGGTGCATTGTTAATAATTAAGCAAGACAATAAATATTTCAGATGAATACGGAGATGTGCAATTACCAATTTATTTTTCATTTCCGCTCATACATGGTTAAGCATGCATTTGGAAACTGTTGCAATTATCAATTGTTGCTTATCCACAGTTTTGTAACTGTCACTAACCTAAAGTGTTGTAAACTACTTTACAGGTTGCTTTCCCAGTCTTGGAGGTTTTGAAAATTTGTGAATTGCCTCACATAATAGAGATATGGGACAAGCAATTACTCATAGCCTCAGAAAAAGAATCAAAGTCCTTCTGCCAACTGAAAGATATGGAGGTTTTTAATTGTGAGAAATTGGTACATGTGGTCCAGTTCAATATGCTCCCACGACTACAAAGTCTGAAAAAATTCATCGTGAATAATTGTCCAAAGATGGAAGCGATAGTTTCAGAGAAAGAAAAAGAAGAAGGAACCACCAGTAATGATATCATCCTGTTCTCTCAATTAACAACTCTTGAACTTTCTAGGTTGGTGAGCGTTAAAAGTTTCTACAACTGGCCCACAAGATCTGAAGCACAACCCTTGTTCAACCACCAGGTTTGATTTTCCTAATTTAATTTGTTAATCCTGGCCATGGGAAAGCGTGCACACAAAAAAGAAATTAAAATTCCTTTTCAATTAAAATTTTAAATTTGAAGCTTATTTGAATATTCTCTTTCTCTCCAAATCCAAATCAATGTAAAATAATTTCAAGGTGGATATGCTAGGGGCCTACGATGGAAATTACAATATTACCCAAAAAAAAAAAGTATGAATTCTAAATTTAACAGTATATTTTTATTTTTAATATGAATGTTAATATGATTTTACTTGACTAAAATATTTATAAGTTTGCCTTGTTTACCATTTGAGCTGAACCCAAACGACTTTTAATCGAATGGAGTCCGAGCAACTGGGTATTTTATTGCCCTTTTAAGTTTGCAGAACTGAGTTCGAACTGAACTCAAAAAATCGAAGAATTTCAAAATGTGTTCAATTTTAACTTATTTATATAATAAGTCTTTCTTCAATTATTATTTATTGAGCTGAATATCAATCGAGTTCAAATAATTTGGTTTTTTTTGCCATATTAACTTAAATAGATATGCCGAGAAAATGAATATTAAAGTACATAAGAAATTATCTGTATAAAAAATTATGAAGGCACCGTGGTTGTAATGCCCTCAAAAAAAATAATATTAAACCCATCAATATAGACATGCATTGATATATATAAAAGCTCCACATTCTTCTATTCAACAGAGTTTCATTACAAAAAGTATTACATGTTAACAATAAAGGCAAATGCCCTAAAGGCTTACAGCTTTCCAAGCTAACACTTAGTTATAACAAAAGAGTACTAACTCATTTACACATTAAGCCCTTGGCTTGAATATACATGTAATACATCAAAAGGGAAAAGACAACAAAAGTCTGCCCGCCTCTAGCCTCCCAAACTACGCCCTTGGAGGTGGCATGCTACCTGTACCTGAAAATGATGTTCCCATATAGGGTGAACCACAGCCCAGCAGAGATATACTAAACCAACTATGAGCAATGACTAAAAGATTAGCAGTTGATAGATGGCCAACACCGATACATCCGCATATATCACGTCACAATTTCATAACATACGAGTCTATGTCACTTTCCATTTTCCATCCTTATTTAATAGATAAGCATACTAGCTATATCAACACATCAACAGATAAACATCTTACGCATCAACAGATAAGCATATAAGCTTTATCCACACTTCACAAGACAAGCATATGAGCGGTATCTACACTTCACTAGACAAGCATATGAGCTGTATCTACACTTAAAAGAGATCTTGAATATCATTCATGCAAAACCTTTATTACTGGTATCATTCACTGAGTATCCAAGCTCACCCTCTTTATATATATGTAGGTGATGA
>NW_021028233.1:349016-370525 GCF_004153795.1 Camellia sinensis | reverse complement strand
ACTTCTCAAAGATAAGCAATGAGCTGTATCTTCACTTCTCTAGACAAGCATATGAGCTGTGTCTACGGAGTTCATCTCCCCAATCTCCTCTAATCTATCCGGTTTAGAGGTACATCCCCATCTTCCCTAAACCGCGGAGTACATCCCCCATCTCCTCCTCTATACACAATGCATATAAACACAAAGGTTCTATACACAATCAATCAATACATAAATCAATGTATTCAATCCACCGTCATACTCTAATACACATTCAATCGATTAGTTTTAGTTTGCCTAATCATCATGCATTGTCTACAACAATCACGACTATCCTCCACCGATAGCCCAAAGCAGTTATTTCTAAGCAGAAAATAAAATGCACAATGGATATTAAATCAACATTCCAACTAGGTGAGTGATAAATAATCCAACTACACCCTTTTTATCCCATGACTTCCAAATCAATTCCTCATTTCTCATAATTAATTTTGCAAATTAATTAACCAATGTAATTAAGGCATTTTCCATAATTTACATTACAACCCTTAGGTTCCATTTTCATTAATGTCTTAACATTAATTTCACATTTTCCATGCCAAACTGCATCTAGGTTTGATATAGTTAAAACCCCAACCCTTGTAAATTTACACAAAAGCCCCCAAACTTTCACAAATTACTAAACCAACCCCAACATCTCAAAATACTAAAATTTAAAGACAAAGCTCATAGAGAGGAGTAGGATATCCCTACCTCAAAGTTTGAGCTCCAATGGAGATGAAGACCAAAACCAAAATGCTTCAAATTCCGAAATTTTCAGATTAAAATTGTAGCCCTCGACGATCAACAACAACTTTCGTAAAGACCAAAAGCGAGCAAACAACTCCTACTAGATCAAACCTAAGAGAGAAGGGTCGGTTTTAGAGTGAGAAGCTCTAAAATGGCTTTTTGGAAAGTAGAGAGAGAAAAAGATCTTGAAAAAGTGATCCAAAAGTCGGATCTCGGATTTATATAAAAGTCACCCCCGCTCGAGTGTCAAACTCCCCTCTCGAGCGTCACTCACAGACTCCCGCTCGAGCGCGCAACAATCCGCTGAGCGGCGGATACACACTCCCAGAACTTTTGCAGACAGGTCTCCCGCTCGAGCTTCCAACTCCCCGCTCAAGCGGCACTCACACAATCCAGCTCGAGCGGCCAATAACACGCTTGAGCCTCGAACACGCACAGGAATACTACATGGTGAAACTCCCGCTCGAGCGCCAAAACCCCGCTCGAGCGGGCAGGTCAAAATCTGGGCATAGTTTTGGTTTTCTAATCTCAACCAACCTGTAACAAATCTGCCCAACACATCCTATAACTCAAATACAAAGTAAGAAAGGATGTACACCAGGTAATAATCAACTACTATCATCCACGGACACATGTCCGGATCACTGTACAACAAGGGTAAACCCGGGATCGCTATAGTGGTGAATTTCTCAAATAAAATTTTCTTTTTTTCATAGGTCTAATTCTCAGATCTACAATATAATTTTCCTATCTAAAAAATAACTAATGAGATTATGGAACACAAATATTAAAGGCGCATAGAAAAATAATGATAAAGAGGTAAGACAATGTGAAGAGCTGATAACAAAAAGGTGCTAAATTAGTAATTAAGCAAGACAATAAATATTTTAGATGAATACGGGGTTATGCAATTATCAATTTGCTTTTCATTTCCGCTCATACATTATTAAGCATGCATTTGGAAACTGTTGCAATTATCAATTGTTGCTTATCCACAATTTTGTAACAGTCACTAACCTAAAGTGTTGTAAACTACTTTACAGGTTGCTTTCCCAGTCTTGGAGGTTTTTGAAAATTTGGGAATTGCCCAACATAATAGAGATATGGGACAAGCAATTACTCATAGCCTCAGAAAAAGAATCAAAGTCCTTCTGCCAACTGAAAGTCATGGAGGTTTTTAATTGTGAGAAATTGGTACACGTGGTCCAGTTCAATATGCTCCCACGACTGCAAAGTCTGAAAAAATTCATCGTGAATAATTGTCCAAAGATGGAAGCGATAGTTTCGGAGGAAGAAAACGAAGAAGGAACCACCAGTAATGATATCATCATCTTCTCTCAATTAACAACTCTTAATCTTTCTAGGTTGGTGAGCGTTAAAAGTTTTACAACTGGCCTCAGATCTGAAGCACAACCCTTGTTCAACCACCAGGTTTGATTTTCCTAATTTAATTTGTTATCCTGGCCATGGAAAGCGTGCACACAAAAAAAATTAAAATTCCTTTTCAATTAAAATTTTAAAATTTGAAGCTTATTTGAATATTCTCTTTCTATCCAAATCCAATTCAATGTAAACTAATTTCAAGGTGGATATGCTAGGGCCCTACGATGTAAATTACAATATTACCAGAAAAAAAAAATATGTATGAATTCTAAATTTAACACTATATTTTTATATTGAATATGAATGTTAAATGATTTTTTTTTGATTAAAAATATATATAAGTTTGTCTTGTTTACCATTTGAGCTGAACCCCAAACGACTTTTAATCAAACGGAGGCCGAGCAACTGGGTATTTATTGCCCTTTTAGTTAAACAAATTGAGTTCGAACTGAACTAAAAAAATCGACGAATTTCAAAATGTGTTTGAATTTTAACTTATTTATATAATAAGTCATTCTTCAATTGTTATTTATTGAGCCGAATATCCATCGAGTGCAAATAATTTGGTTTGTTTTGCCATATTAACTTAAATAGATATGCCGAGAAAATGAATATTAAATTAAATAAGAAATTATCAATATAAAAATTATCAAAAGGCACTTTGGTGAATTTTTGAAATAAAATTTTCTTTTTTTTCATAGGTCTAATTCTCAGATCTACAAACTAATTTTCCTTATGTAAAAAATAACTAATGAGATTATGGAACAAAAATTATTAAAGGCACATAGAAAAATAATGATCAAAGAGGGAAGACAATGCGAAGAGCTGATAACAAAAAGGTGCTTTGTTAATAATTAAGAAGACAATAAATATTTCAGATGAATACGGAGATATGCAATTATTAATTTGCTTTTCATTTCCGCTCATACATGATTAAGCACGCATTTTGGAAACTGGTGCAATTAAAATAGATCGTTAAGGTATAGTGGTTTCTGGATTGAACTTCCATATTTAATTTTCTGCAACTTTCATTTTTCTTTTTATTCAACTTCCATTTTTATTCAAGTTGCTTTTCTATTAAACTTCTTTTTTATTTAGTTTCCAAATAGATCGTTAACGTTTAGTGGTTAATGATTGTAGGAGTAGGATATCCCTACCTCAAAGTTTGAGCTCCAATGGAGATGAAGACCAAAACCAAAATGCTTCAAATTCTGAAATTTTCAGATTAAAATGTAGCCCTCGACGATCAACACAACTTTCGTAAAGACCAAAAGCGAGCAAACAACTCCTACTAGATCAAACCTAAGAGAGAAGGGTCGGTTTTAGAGTGAGAAGCTCTAAAAATGGCTTTTTGGAAAGTAAGAGAGAGAAAAGATCTTGAAAAAGTGATCCAAAAGTCGGATCTCGGATTTATATAAAAGTCACCCCGCTCGAGTGTCAAACTCCCCTCTCGAGCGTCACTCACAGACTCCCGCTCGAGCGCCAACAATCCCGCTCGAGCGGCGGATACACACTCCCAGAACTTTTGCAGACAGGTCTCCCGCTCGAGCTTCCAACTCCCCGCTCAAGCGGCACTCACACAATCCAGCTCGAGCGGCCAATAACACGCTTGAGCCTCGAACACTGCACAGGAAATACTACATGAGTGAAACTCCCGCTCGAGCGCCAAAACCCCCGCTCGAGCGGGCAGGTCAAAATCTGGGCAACTAGTTTTGGTTTCTAATCTCAACCAACCTGTAACAAATCTGCCCAACACATCCTATAACTCAAATACAAAGTAAGAAAGGATGTACACCAGGTAATAATCAACTACTATCATCCACGGACACATGTCCGGATCACTGTACAACAAGGGTAAACCCGGGATCGCTATAGTGGTGAATTTCTCAAATAAAATTTTCTTTTTTTTCATAGGTCTAATTCTCAGATCTACAATATAATTTTCCTATCTAAAAAATAACTAATGAGATTATGGAACACAAATTATTAAAGGCGCATAGAAAAATAATGATGAAAGAGGTAAGACAATGTGAAGAGCTGATAACAAAAAGGTGCTAAATTAGTAATTAAGCAAGACAATAAATATTTTAGATGAATACGGGGTTATGCAATTATCAATTTGCTTTTCATTTCCGCTCATACATTATTAAGCATGCATTTGGAAACTGTTGCAATTATCAATTGTTGCTTATCCACAATTTTGTAACAGTCACTAACCTAAAGTGTTGTAAACTACTTTACAGGTTGCTTTCCCAGTCTTGGAGGTTTTGAAAATTTGGGAATTGCCCAACATAATAGAGATATGGGACAAGCAATTACTCATAGCCTCAGAAAAAGAATCAAAGTCCTTCTGCCAACTGAAAGTCATGGAGGTTTTTAATTGTGAGAAATTGGTACACGTGGTCCAGTTCAATATGCTCCCACGACTGCAAAGTCTGAAAAAATTCATCGTGAATAATTGTCCAAAGATGGAAGCGATAGTTTCGGAGGAAGAAAACGAAGAAGGAACCACCAGTAATGATATCATCATCTTCTCTCAATTAACAACTCTTAATCTTTCTAGGTTGGTGAGCGTTAAAAGTTTTTACAACTGGCCTTCAAGATCTGAAGCACAACCCTTGTTCAACCACCAGGTTTGATTTTCCTAATTTAATTTGTTCATCCTGGCCATGGGAAAGCGTGCACACAAAAAAAAATTAAAATTCCTTTTCAATTAAAATTTTAAATTTGAAGCTTATTTGAATATTCTCTTTCTATCCAAATCCAATTCAATGTAAACTAATTTCAAGGTGGATATGCTAGGGGCCTACGATGTAAATTACAATATTACCGAAAAAAAAAATATGTATGAATTCTAAATTTAACACTATATTTTTATATTGAATATGAATGTTAACATGATTTTTTTTTTGATTAAAATATATATAAGTTTGTCTTGTTTACCATTTGAGCTGAACCCAAACGACTTTTAATCAAACGGAGGCCGAGCAACTGGGTATTTATTGCCCTTTTAAGTTAACAAAATTGAGTTCGAACTGAACTAAAAAAATCGACGAATTTCAAAATGTGTTGAATTTTAACTTATTTATATAATAAGTCATTCTTCAATTGTTATTTATTGAGCCGAATATCCATCGAGTGCAAATAATTTGGTTTGTTTTGCCATATTAACTTAAATAGATATGCCGAGAAAATGAATATTAAATTAAATAAGAAATTATCAATATGAAAAATTATCAAGGCACTTTGGTGAATTTTTGAAATAAAATTTTCTTTTTTTTCATAGGTCTAATTCTCAGATCTACAACATAATTTTCCTTATGTAAAAAATAACTAATGAGATTATGGAACAAAAATTATTAAAGGCACATAGAAAAATAATGATCAAAGAGGGAAGACAATGCGAAGAGCTGATAACAAAAAGGTGCTTTGTTAATAATTAAGCAAGACAATAAATATTTCAGATGAATACGGAGATATGCAATTATTAATTTGCTTTTCATTTCCGCTCATACATGATTAAGCACGCATTTGGAAACTGGTGCAATTATCAATTGTTGCTTATCCACAATTTTGTAATAGTCACTTACCTAAAGTGTGGTAAACTACTTTACAGGTTGCTTTCCCAGTCTTGGAGATTTTGAAAATTTGTAAATTGCCTAACATAATAGGGATATGGGACAAGCAATTACTCATAGCCTCAGAAAAAGAATCAAAGTCCTTCTGCCAACTGAAAGATATGGAGGTTTTTAATTGTGAGAAATTGGTACATGCGGTCCAGTTCAATATGCTCCCACGACTGCAAAGTCTGAAAAAATTCATTGTAAATAATTGTCCAAAGATGGAAGCGATAGTTTCAGAGAAAGAAAAAGAAGAAGGAACCACCAGTAATGATATCATCATGTTCTCTCAATTAACAGCTCTTAATCTTTCTAGGTTGGTGAGGGTTAAATTTTTCTACAACTGGCCCACAAGATCTGAAGCACAACCCTTGTTCAACCACCAGGTTTGATTTTCCTAATTTAATTTGTTAATCATGTCCATGGGAAAGCGTGCACACAAAAAAGAAATTAAAATTCCTTTTCAATTAAAATTTAAATTTGAAGCTTATTTGTAACGCCCTCAAAATAAACTCATAAATCATCCAACAATAGCATGCTTAAACATAAGTGAATAAAGCATAAATATATTCCATCAGAGTAGTCTTTACAAAATATATTACATGATGACATCAAAAGTAAATGCCCTATGGGCTTACAACTTTCCAAGTCAACACTTGGTTACAAAAAGAGTGTACTAACTCTATACAAAGAAAGCCCTTGGCTTGATATACATGTAATACAATCAAAAACACAAAACAGCCCAACAGTCTCAAGCCTCCCAAGCTATGTCCTTGGAGGTGGCATGCTACCTGTACCTGAAAATGATGTCCCATATAGGGTGAGCCACAGCCCAGTAGAAATATACTAAACCAACTATAAACAATGACTAAAATAGTAGCATTCGATAGATGGTCCACACTTATATTCCAATTCATGTCATATTACAGTTTCATGACAATCATGCCCATATTACACTTCAGTTTCCATTTCTTATTCAACTTTAAGTTTGAAAACAAGGCTCAGAACCTGGCCAAACAATTTAATAAGATAGTATCTCATCACTAAGATACTTTCGAAAATCATGACGGATACACATTTTGGTGCTGTATCAATAACACATTAAACCACTTCCATATTTCACAAATGATACACATTTTGGTGCTGTATTAATATAACAAAAACACTTCCATACTTCACATATGATACACATTGTAGTGTTGTATCAATAGAAAACAACTTCCGGTTTAGATGTCCATCCCCTATCTTCCCCTAAACCGTGGAGTACATCCCCTATCTCCTCCCACACAACACAATGAATATAAACACAGATCATATACACAATGAATCAATACATAAGGTTAATGTATTATTCCAACCGTCATATACACAATGTATATAATCATCATGCATTGTCTACAACAGTCAAGACTATCCTCCACCGATAGCCCAAAACAGTTATTTCTAAATAGAAAATAAGTGCACCAAATGGATAACATATCAATACTTCGTCTAGGTGAGCGATAAATTAATCCAACTACACCCCTTTAATCCCATACACTCCCAATTTGAATATTTCCTATTCAATTCCTCATTTTTCCAAAATTAATTATACAAATTAATTTATCGAACAATTAGGGCTTTTCCCTAAATCTCAATACCAACCCTAAGGATCCGTTTTCCATCAATAAACCAACACCGAGTCCATTTCCAATATAATACATACATAAAGGTTTATATGTTTGAAACCCCATCTTTTCAAAATTACACAATGACCCCAAACCTTCACAAAATTACCCAACGACCCCCGACATATCAAAATGCCAAAATTTTTAGACAAAGCTCATAAGATGGAGTAGGATATACCTACCTAGAACTTAGAGCTCAAACGGAGAAGAAGAAGAAATTCAAAGTGCTCCAAAATCCAAACTTTTCTGATCAAAATGTAGCCCTCGACGATCAACACACCTTTTGCAAAGACAACAAGATAGTGGGACACTCTAGCTAGATCAAACCCTAGAGAGAAGGGAGATTCTACAGAGAGGAGCTCTCAAAATTCAATTTTGGGAAAGTAAGAGAGAGACAGAGAGGAAGTGTAAAAAGTGATTCAAAAATGCCCAGCTGCCCTCTGTTATACGCATGACCCGCTCGAGCGGAGAATAGAACGCTCGAGCGTCAAGCACAAAAATTTGGATACGCTCGAGCGCCAAGACACAAGAATAAAATACATCCGCTCGAGGGCAAAAACCAGTCCACTCGAGCGTGGATTTCCCCCTCCCAGAACTTTCACTGACAAAGCACTACCCGCTCGAACGCCAAGATACCCGCTCAAGCGCCACTCGCTCGAGCGTAAGGAAACCCGCTCGAGCGTGAAAAACACACCTGCAGAAGTTTTGTAGGGACACGAAATACTGGGAGTGTGTAAACCTTGCTCGAGCGCAAGAAGGCCCACTCGAGCGGACAACCAAAAACCAAAACTCCGCTCGAGCTCAAAATTACTCGCTCGAGCGTAACACCAAAAACCTGGGCAACTACATTTGAGACCAAAACTCAACCTACCTGTTCGAAACACTCCCAACACAGCCCAAAACTCAAACATTTGGAATTAAAGGATGAGAACAAGGTACACAACAACCAACTCCACGGAACCAAAGTCCGGAATACAACAAATACAGAAAGGGAAAACCGGAATTGCTATATTATTTGAATATTCTCTTTCTATCCAAATCCAAATCAATGTAAAATAATTTCAAGCTGGATATGCTAGGGGCCAACGATGGAAATTACAATATTACCCAAAAAAAAAATGTATGAATTCTAAATTTAACACTATATTTTTATTTTGAATATGAATGTTAATATGATTTTAGTTGACTAAAATATATATAAGTTTGACTTGTTTACCATTTGTGCGGAACCCAAACGACCTTTAATCGAACGGAGTCCGACCAACTGGGTATTTTACTGCCCTTTTAAGTTTAAAGAACTGAGTTTGAATTGAACTCAAAAAATCGACGAATTTCAAAATGTGTTCAATTTTAACTTATTTATATAATAAGTCATTCTTCAATTGTTATTTATTGAGCCGAATATCAATCGAGTTCAAAGAATTTGGTTTGTTTTGCCATATTAACTTAAATAGATATTCCGAGAAAATGAATATTAAATTAAATAATAAATTATCAATATAAAACATTATCAAGGCACCGTGGTGAATTACTGAAATAAAATTTTCTTTTTTTCATTGGTCTAATACTTAGATCTACAATATAATTTTCCTTATCTAAAAAATAACTAATGAGATTATGGAACACAAATTATTAAAGGCACATAGAACAATAATGATGAAAGAGAGAAGACAATGTGAAGAGCTGATATCAAAACGGTGCTTAGTTAATAAACCAAGACAATAAATATTTCAGATGAATATGGAGATATGCAATTATCAATTTGCTTTTCATTTCTGCTCATACATGATTAAGCATGCATTCGGAAACTGTTGCAATTATCAATTGTTCCTTATCCACAATTTTGTAACAGTCACTAACCAAAAGTGTTGTAAACTACTTTACAGGTTGCTTTCCCAGTCTTGAAGGTTTTGAAAATTCGTGAATTGCCTAACATAATAGAGATATGGGATAAGCAATTACTCAGAGCCTCAGAAAACGAATCAAAGTCCTTCTGCCAACTGAAAGTCATGGAGGTTTTTAATTGTGAGAAATTGGTACATGTGGTCCAGTTCAATATGCTCCCACGACTGCAAAATCTTGAAACACTCAACATAGATAATTGTCCAAAGATGGAAGCGATAGTTTCAGATAAAGAAAAAGAAGGAACCACCAATAATGATATCATCCTGTTCTCTCAATTAACAACTCTTAATCTTTCTAGTTTAGTGAGCGTTAAAAGTTTCTACAACTGGCCTACAAGATCTGAAGCACAACCCTTGTTCAACCACTAGGTTTGATTTTCCTAATTTATTTTAATAACCCTGGCCATGGGGAAGTGTGCACAGAAAAAAAAATTAAAATTCCTTTTCAATTACAATTTTAAATTTCAATCTTTTTTGAATATTCTCTTTCTATCCAAATCCAAATCAAAGTAAAATAATTTCAAGGTGGATATGCTAGGGGCCAATGGAAATTACAATATTACCCAAACAAAAATATGTATGAATTCTAAATTTAACACTATATTTTTACTTTGAATATGAATGTTAATTTGATTTTATTTGCCAAAAATATATATAAGTTTGTCTTGTTTACCATTTGAGCTAAACCCAAACGACTTTTAATCGAACGGAGTTCGAGCAACTTTGTATTTTATTTCCCATTTAAGTTTATAGAACAGAGTTCGAACTGAACTCAAAAAATCGGCGAATTTCAAAATGTGTTGAATTTTAACTTATTTATATAATATGTCATTCTTCAATAGTTATTTATTGAGCCGAATATAAATCGAGCTCAAATAATTTGGTTTGTTTTGCCATATTAACTTAAATAGATATGCCGAGAAAATGAATATTAAATTAAATAAGAAATTGTCAATATAAAAAATTATCAAGGCACCGTGGTGAATATTTCAAATAAAATTTTCTTTTTTTTCATAGTTCTAATACTCAGATCAATAACATAATTTTTCTTATCTAAAAAATTACTAATGAGATTATGGAACACAGATTATTAAAGGCACATAGAAAAATAATGATGAAAGAGGGAAGACAATGTGAAGAGTTGATAACAAAAAGGTGCTTAGTTAATAGTTAAGCAAGACAATAAATATTTCAGATGAATACGGAGATATGCAAGTATCAATTTGCTTTTCGTTTCTGCTCATACATGATTAAGCATGCATTTGGAATATGTTGCAATTATCAATTGTTGCTTATCCACAATTTTGTAACAGCCACTAACCTAAAGTGTTGTAAACTACTTTACAGGTTGCTTTCCCTGTCTTGGAGGTTTTGAAAATTTGTGAATTGCCCAACATAATAGAGATATGGGACAAGCAATTACTCATAGCCTCAGAAAAAGAATCAAAGTCCTTCTGCCAACTTAAAGACATGGAGGTTGTTAATTGTGAGAAATTGGTACATGTGGTCCCATTCAATATGCTCCCACGACTGCAAAATCTGAAAATATTCATTGTAAATAATTGTCCAAAGATGGAAGCGATAGTTTCAGATAAAGAAAAAGAAGAGGGAACCACCAATAATGATATCATCCTGTTCTCTCAATTAACAACTCTTAATCTTTCTAGGTTGGTGAGCGTTAAAAGTTTCTACAACTGGCCTACAAGATCTGAAGCACAACCCTTGTTCAACCACCAGGTTTGATTTTCCTAATTTATTTTATTAACCTTGGCCATGGGAAAGCATGCACACAAAAAATATTAAAATTCCTTCTCAATTGCAATTTTAAATTTCAAGCTTATTTGAATATTTTCTTTCTATCCAAATCCAAATCAATGTAAAATAATTTCAAGGTGGATATGCTAGGGGCCTACAATGGAAATTACAATATTACCCAAACAAAAATATGTATGAATTCTAAATTTAGCACTATATTTTTATTTTGAATATGAATGTTAATATGATTTTATTTGACTAATATATAAATAAGATTGTGCTGTTTACCATTTGAGCTGAACCCAAACAACTTTTAATCGAATGGAGTACGAGCAACTTTGTGTTTTATTACCCTTTTAAGCTTATAGAACTGAGTTCGAACTGAACCCAAAAAGTCAACGAATTTCAAAATGTGTTCAATTTTAACATATTTATACAATAAGTCATTCTTCAATTGTTATTTATTGAGCTGAATATCAATTGAGTTCAAATAATTTGATTTGCTTTGCCATATTAACTTAAATAGATATGTCGAGAAAATGAATATTAAATTAAATAAGAAATTATCAATATAAAAAATTATCAAGGCGCCATGGTGAATTTTTGAAATAAAATTTTCTTTTTTTTTTCATAGGTCTAATACTCAGATCCGCAACCTAATTTTCCTTATCTAAAAAATAACTAATGAGATTATGGAACACAAATTATTAAAGGCACATTGAAAAATAATGATGAAAGAGTGAAGACAATGTGAGGAGCTGATAACAAAAAGGTGCTTAGTTAATAATTAAGAAAGACAATAAATATTTCAGATGAATACGGAGATATGCAATTATCAATTTGCTTTTCATTTCCGCTCATACATGGTTAAGCATGCATTTGGAAACTGTTGCAATTATCAATTGTTGCTTATCGACAATTTTGTAACAGCCACTAACCTAAAGTGTTGTAAACTACTTTACAGGTTGCTTTCCCAGTCTTGGAGGTTTTGAAAATTTGGGAATTGCCCAACATAATTGAGATATGGGACAAGCAATTACTCATAGCCTCAGAAAAAGAATCAAAGTCCTTCTGCCAACTGAAAGACATGGAGGTTTTCAATTGTGAGAAATTGTTACATGTGGTCCAGTTTAATATGCTCCCACGACTGCAAAATTTGAAAATATTCATCGTAAATAATTGTCCAAAGATGGAAGTGATAGTTTCAGAGAAAGAAAAAGAAGAAGGAACCACCAATAATGATACCATCCTATTCTCTCAATTAACAACTCTTAATCTTTCTAGGTTGGTGAGCGTTAAAAGTTTCTACAATTGGCCTACAAGATCTGAAGCACAACCCTTGTTCAACCACCAGGTTTGATTTTCCTAATTTATTTTATGAACCCTGGCCATGGGAAGGCATGCAAACCAAAAAAATTAAAATTCCTTTTCAATTACAATTTTAAATTTGAAGCTTATTTGAATATTCTCTTTCTATCCAAATCCAAATCAATGTAAAATAATTTCATGGTGGATATGCTAGGGGCCTACGTTGGAAATTGCAATATTACCCAAACAAAAATACGTATGAATTCTAAATTTAACACTATATTTTTATTTTGAATATGAATGTTAATATGATTTTATTTGACTAAAATATATATAAGTTTGTGTTGTTTACCATTTGAGTTGAACCCAAACGACTTTAATCGAACGGAGTTCGAGCTACTTGGTATTTTATTGCCCTTTTAAGTTTATAGAACTGAGGTTGAACTGAACTCAAAAAATCGATGAATTTCAAAATGTGTTGAATTTTCACATATTTACATAATAAGTCATTCTTCAATTGTTATTGATTGAGCCGAATATCAATCGAGTTCAAATAATTTGATTTGTTTTGCCTTATTAACTTAAATAGATATGCCAAGAAAATGAATATTAAATTAAATAAGAAATTATCAATATAAAAAATTATCAAGGCACTATGCTGAATTTTTGAAATAAAATTTTCTTTTTTTCCATAGGTCTAATACTCAGATCCACAACCTAATTTAGCTTATCTAAAAAATAACTAATGAGATTGTGGAACACAAATTATTAAAGGCACATAGAAAAATAACGATGAAAGGGGGAAGACAATGTGAAGAGCTGATAACAAAAAGGTGCTTAGTTAATAATTAAGCCAGACAATAAATATTTCAGATGAATACGGAGATATGAAATTATCAATATGATTTTCATTTCCGCTCATACATTATTAAGCCTGCATTTGAAAACTGTTGTAATAATAATTTGCTGCTCATCCACAATTTTGTAACAGTCACTAACCTAAAGTGTTGTAAACTACTTTACAGGTTGCTTTCCCAGCCTTGGAGGTTTTGAAAATTTGGGAATTGCCTAACATAATAGAGATATGGGACAGGCAATTACTCATAGCCTCAAAAAAAGAATCAAAGTCCTTCTGCCAACTGAAAGACATGATGGTTTTTAATTGTGAGAAATTGGTACATGTGGTCCAGTTCAATATGCTCCCACGACTGCAAAATCTGAAAATATTCATCGTAGATAATTGTCCAAAGATGGAAGCGATAGTTTCAGAGAAAGAAAAAGAAGAAGGAACCACCAATAATGATATCAACCTGTTCTCTCAATTAACAACTCTTAATCTTTCTAGGTTGGTGAGCGTTAAAAGTTTCTACAACTGGCCTTCAAGATCTGAAGCACAACCCTTGTTCAACCACCAGGTTTGATTTTCCTAATTTATTTTATGAACCCCGGCCATGGGAAAGCGTGCACACAAAAAAAATTAAAATTCCTTTTCAATTACAATTTTAAATTTGAAGCTTATTTGAATATTCTCCTTCTATCCAAATCCAAATCAATGTAAAATAATTTCAAGGTGGATATCCTAGGGGCCTACGATGGAAATTACAATATTACCCAAACAAAAATACGTATGAATTCTAAATTTAACACTATATTTTTATTTTGAATATGAATGTTAATATTAATTTATTTGACTAAAATATATATAAGTTTGTCTTGTTTACCATTTGAGTTGAACCCAAACGACTTTTAATCGAACGAAGTTCGAGCAACTTGGTATTTTTTTGCCCTTTTAACTTTATAGAACTGAGTTCGAACTGAACTAAAAGAATTGATGAATTTCAAAATGTGTTCTGAAAATCCTACGTGATTTGTGATTAGATCAAGATTAACTGATTCCAAATCCCAATAAATCAAAACACTCAACCTAAAATCATCAAACACTTACGAGAGTGATTTTAGTTTGTTTGTTTTAGAGAATAAACAATAAATTGACACAAACGATTTTTTACGTGGAAAAAACCACAATTGAAGAGCCTTCAATTGTAATCAAAAACCACGGGCGAACCGCCACTATCAATCCACTACTGAAGAACAAAAAGATTACAAAGAAATCATACAAATTACCCAACCCTAGTCAATTTGTCTCTGAATCTTCTGTAACTCTTTTCACCACACCTTCGTCACGGAATTGATTCTGAAGTTGATTCCACACCACAACTTCACTTGTCGAATTAACGACTGCGTAGACTCAAACGCCTTTTGGATCCTACGCTTTGATCTTCGGAATCCACCGGAGAGAACTCTCTTGAAACTAAAGAAGCAACCTCCTTGATATATATATCTCAATGCATAAGTTCAGAACTCTCTTAAGAACATCAAGGAAAAAGATCAAAAATCTCCCCAGAAGACTTTAAACACAACCCTAGTTTGTTTTGATCAGATCTAGAAAAAACCTATCAAAAAAAACAACGTTAGCAGCTTTAAATAGGAATCTGAATCGCGATCTCCGCTCGAGCTCAACATAGCCCGCTCGAGCGGACTGAACAAAAACTGCATACGAAGAAACAGAGATGCGCTCGAGCGTAGGAGTTTCCGCTCGAGCGTCAAATCACACCCACCAGTATCTGTGCTTGCCCTGTCAAACTACTGTGACCTGCTAATCTACGCTCGAGCTCAAGAGTTTCCGCTCGAGCGTACAGTATAAAAACAGAAAAACATAGTTTTGAATCAACACAAGATTTTGTCTCCGGATTTGACAACACAGGGACCTAACAATCTCCCCCTTTGTCAATTCCCGGACAAAACTTTTCTAAACAAAAGTCCTTAAACACAAGCACTAGACAAAATTCAAAAACCAAGACTAAAACACTCAAAACAACTCTATGAACCAACAAGCTTTCCAATCTTGCCATATATCAATCCATCAATCCAATTCATCATCCACCATTCACCTGTGAAAAAACGAGCAACATACCAGAAAAACCAAAACTTGTGGAACTATATAAGAATATAGCAATGGAACAAAATATCAAAATATCCATTCAATAGAACCAACGGAACAAAATATCTCGGAACAAAATATCTCAACAATATCCAAGTACCATCAACAAAAGATAAGTACCAATATATCAACAATATCCATGTATCAGCAATATCCAGCAATGTCCAGCAAAGCAAGCAATATCCAGCAAAGCAATATCCAAACTCTCCCCCTTTTTGACCGGGAATGAAGAAAGCAACATATCAAGCACCAGATGGAGGAGGGGGCGGCTGAAGCGTCAGTAAGGAAATGATGTGATCCAGCTGCGAAGTAGTGTGCACAGCAGTCTGCTCTAGCTGACCAAGACGACCATCAAAAGCGTCAAAGCGAGCATCAAGAATGTCTAACCTCCGAGTCATAGCCTCCTCAAAATACCGAAACTGATCAGGAAACGAGCTAGGTGGAACAGGTGGAGTAGGATCCTCCTCACCCCCGGCGGCAGCAGCATCATATTCAGCCTCCTCAGCAAGACCAGCAGTGGTACCTGTAGAAGGACCAGCCCGAGAGGACTCCCCCTTAACATGAGCCCGACTCTGTGAGACAGTTTTCTTTGTGAAAGGGCGAGAGGGAGAGGCAAACTCATCATCATCGAGGATAGGAGTCCCAAGGTCAGACAAAAGTCGGTTGATCAAGCAACCGTAAGGAAGGCCAAGCTTGGAATGGCCATGAGCACTGATCATCTTGGTGATAATAAGAGAAGCGAGATCAATAGAGCGGTGATTGGCAATACAAGACAAAATGAATCCTTGGTCTTGTTTGACCTCGGAAGAATGAGTGGTGACAATGATGTTGGCGCAGACAATCAAATTAAGCAGTCTGAACTCCGGAAGAAGTTCAAACTGTTTAATCAAACCGCCTTTAGGCCAATGACGGGCAACCCCACAAAGTTCCAAAGACACCTCATCAAAGTCACAAGTAGGACGATCAGGTACAGGAAATGGATAGTATTGAGGAAAAACTTGCTCAATCTGTAGAAGTTGGCGAATCAAAGCAGGGGTGACAGAAATGGATTTGGATCTAACCCAAGTGGTGAAAGATGGCTCATAATCCCGAATACCCTCCATGTTACAATAGAATTCTCGAACCCAATCGAGATTCTGACGCCCCGAAAATAATAAAACATGGTCACCACCGAGAGGGTCGAACAAAGGACGAATCTTGATGGACTCAAATGTATCGGGTTGAACATTACGTTCTAAATGAACTGTTCGAGTCACAAAAGATTTATGGAATGACTTGGATTGAGAGGCCGACTGAAACCTCTCAGGGTTATATGTAGGGCGAGAAACGGTAGCCTTTCGGCGTTTTGGAGCAGAAGCAGACATACCGAAGAAGACACTATGACACCCAACAAACCAACAAACCCAAAACACAACCCATACCAAAACAAAACATTAGTACAATAAACAAAGTAAAAACAGGGCATACCAAAAAACAAGGCATGACAGCATGGTATTGAAGAGCTCATAATTAAGACACAAAATGTGAGAGAAATTGCACAGGATAAGTATGAATCATGAGTAAATCACAGCAATGTATCTAAGCCCAAATTGATACCCACGCAAGGAGACCTCAACAGCCCATGACAGTGGGAACACAGATAACTTCAAATACCACAGACACAACACAGAAAAATACACAAAAATAACAGACAATCAGACAAAGAAAAACAATGAGAGAGAGAGAAACACAGACACGACACACAATACCCCACAAAGATACAAACCCAACAAACAATCGAACCAAATAGAACAAAAAAAACGAGAAAATAAAAGAGGGTAAAACTTACCAAAGAGTAAATCAGTGGGAAGGAGGATGAAGGGGAGGAGAATCGACCACAATGCAGCCACGCGACAAACCCTAGATCGAGAGAATGAACCAGGAAGAGAAAAAAATAACTCGAAGAGTCGAGAGAGGGAGTTAAGTATGAAAAAGGGACGCTCGAGCGTACATAATACCGCTCGAGCGTACAATACTGCAAGCAGACTCCCGCTCGAGCGTGAAAAAGGCCGCTCGAGCTCAAAAAACCATCTCTCAGAACTGCCAAAACACGAACAAACTGCTGCAAGAGTGAAAAACACGCTCGAGCGTAAAACATTCCGCTCGAGCGGAACAAAACCCCCCCCCTTTTTTTTTTTTTTTTTTAAATAAAAAGAACAAAACACACCTAGAAGGTCCTGTAATCAAGCAAGGAGAGCAAGTGAGACTAACCACAAAGACAAGAAAATCCATCAAATGATAAGTCCTGCAAATTTTGAGAAAAGAGATGAAACACCAGCTCAGTAACAACACAGATAGTATGAAATCAAAGCCACACGCATCATGAGAATGCATAACTCAAAAACACACATGAGAGCTCATGTAAAAATGTGTGTGTGTGCAATCCTTGAGAGTCACAAAGCTAGAGTTAATCCTAGTAGTGATCGGATGGCTGGACCTCCGACACGAGTAACTGACTATCACAGAGAAAAGTCAAACCGCCTTCTGGATCAAAAGCTCTCAGAAAAGCTCTCATTCTGATTTTCCAAAACAGGTAGTTACTCCCATCAAAAGTAGGAGCATGATGTAAGTTCTGACCACGAGCTAACTCCGCTGGCTTTGGAAGAGTTTGAGTGAAAGTGGACCAAAAAGCCATAAAAGCACTATCCCCGTCTTCTCCAGATTCAGGTTCTTCGGGTTCTTGCTCCGACCCGCTTTCATCATCCCAAGTTACAGTGTAGACTTTCTTTCGATTCTTTTTCGAAGGGCATTCAAGGGCAATGTGGCCAAACCCTTGACACTCATAACACTTAACCCCTGGCCCCCTTACAATCTTTTTTTCAGTAGTTTGAGCAAATTTTGGTGGAACAGTTTTGGGTTTGTCATTACTTTTATCTTTTGAAGTAGGAGCTCTGAAATTCGGCTTCTTTTTCAAAAATTTTTTAAATTGTTTTGTAAGCATAGCCGTCATCTCAGACTCTAAATCAAATTCAGTCTCCGGAGGTTTTGCAGTCTCATGGGCACTCGTGAAAGCCATATTTTCTTTTTGCTTTTTCTTAGAAATTTGGTGGGCTACATAAGTCTGCAAATTTCCAACCAATTGATCGAGCTTGAGGGTATCAACATTCTGAGCCTCCTCAATGGCTGTCACCTTTGGTTGGAACCTCTCGGGAAGGGACCTCAAAATTTTTCCAAAACTTTTGCTTCCGGGATTTTCTCACCGAGAGTGAAACAGGAATTCACGATATCACTGAGTTTTGCATAAAATTCATCGAACGTCTCATCGTCGCGCATAAAAAGGGTTTCAAAGGCGGACGTGAGACGTTGAAGTTTTGCCCTTTTAACAGAGGTGGTACCTTCGTGAATCGTTTCAAGAATATCCCACGCCTCTTTTGCTATTTCACACGTGCAAATTCGACGGAATTCTTCAGGTGTGACAGAGCAGAAGAGGGAGTTGAGAGCTTTGCTGTTCCAACTCGAATTCTGGTAATCGATTGTGTCCCATTTATCAAGGGGTTTAGGAATATCAATCCCATCAACGGTGATTGTAGGTTCACTCCACCCAAAGATTACGGAGTGCCAAACTTTCTCATCGATGGATTTTAAAAATGCTCTCATACGAGCTTTCCAATAAGAATAGTTTGTACCGTCAAGTAATGAGGGTCTATGAGTGGAGTTACCTTCACGAATAGAATCCATGATACTAATCACACAAAATCACACTCCTATAGTTTTGAAAAAAACAAAGAGTGACCCCGATCTGATACCAATTGAAAATCCTACGTGATTTGTGATTAGACCAAGATTAACTTATTCCAAATCCCAATTAATTCAAAACACTCAACCTAAAATCATCAAACACTTACGAATCATCAAACACTTACGAGAGTGATTTTAGTTTGTTTGTTTTTAAGAATAAACGATAAATCAACACAAACGATTTTTACGTGGAAAAAAATCACAATTGGACACATCCAACTGTGATTAAAAAACCACGGGCGAAACGCCAAAAATCAATCCACTACTGAAGTAAAAAGATTACAAAGATATCTTACAAATTACCCAACTTAGTCAACCTGTCTCCGAATCTTCTGTAACTCTTTTCACCACACCTTCGTCACGGAATTGATCCTGAAGTTAATTCCACACCACAACTTCACTCGTCGAATTAACGACTGCGTAGAATCAAACGCCTTTTGGATTCTACGCCTTTAATCTTCGGAATCCACCGAAGAGAACTCACTTGAAACTTAAGAAACAACCTCCTTGATGTATGAATCTCAATGCATAAGTTCAGAACTCTCTCAAGAACATCAAGGAAAACTATGAAAAATCTCCAAAGAAAACTTTAAACACAACCCTAGTGCTTGTAGATCAGATCTAGGAAAAAACCTATCAAAAAAACAACGTTAGCAGCTTTAAATAGGAATCTGTCGCGATCTCCGCTCGAGCTCAACATAGGCCGCTCGAGCGGACTGAACAAAAACTGCATACGAAGAAACAGAGATGCGCTCGAGCGTAGGAGTTTCCGCTCGAGCGTCAAAATCACACCCACCAGTATCTGTGCTTGCCCTGTCAAACTACTGTGACCTGCTAATCTACGCTCGAGCTCAAGAGTTTCCGCTCGAGCGTACAGTTAAAAACAGAAAAACATAGTTTTGATCAACACAAGATTTTGTCTCCGGATTTGACAACACAGGGACCTAACATGTTCAATTTTAACTTATTTATATAATAAGTCATTCTCAGTTGTTATTATGAGACGAATATCAATCGAGTTCAAATAATTTGATTTTTTTTGCCATATTAACTTAATAGATATGCCGAGAAATTGAAATATTAATAAATAAGAATTATCAATATAAAACTTATCAAGGCACGTGGTGAATTACTGAAATAAAATTTTCTTTTTTTTCGTTGGTCTAATACTTGATCTACAACATAATTTTCCTTGTCTAAAAAATAACTAATGAGATTATGGAAACAAAATTAATAAAGGCACTAGAAAAATAATGATGAAAGAGAGAAGACAATGTGAAGAGGATAACGAAACTTTGCTTAGTTAATAAAGCAAGACAATAAATATTTCAGATGAATATGGAGATATGCAATTATCAATTTTGCTTTACATTTCCGCTCATACATGATTAAGCATGCATTCGGAAACTGTTGCAATTATCAATTGTTGCTTATCCATAATTTTGTAACAGTCACTAACCTAAAGTGTTGTAAACTACTTTACAGGTCGCTTTCCCAGTCTTGGAGGTTTGAAATTCGCGAATTGCCTAAACATAACAGATACATGGGATAGCAATTACTCATAGCCTCAGAAAAAGAATCAAAGTCCTTCTGCCACTGAAAGTCATGGATGTTTTAATTGTGAGAAATTGGTACATGTGGTCCATTCAATATGGTCCCACGACTAAAAAATCTAAAAATATTCATCGTAAATAATTGTCCAAAGATGGAATCGATAGTTTCAGAGAAAGAAAAAGAAGAAGGAACCACCAATAATGATACCATCATGTTCTCTCAATTAACAACTCTTAATCTTTCTAGGTTGGTGAGCGTTAAAGAGTTTCTACAACTGGCCTACAAGATCTGAAGCACAACCCTTGTTCAACCACAGGTTTGATTTTCCTAATTTATTTTATTAACCCCGGCCATGGAAAGCGTGCACACAACAAAAATTAAAATCCCTTTTCAATTACAATTCTAAATTTGAAGCTTATTTGAATATTCTTATTCTATCCTCAAATCAAACTGTAAATAATTTCAAGGTGGATATGCTAGGGGCCTACAATGGAAATTACAATATTACCCCAACAAATACGTATGATTCTAAATTTACACTATATTTTTATTTTAAATATGAATGTTAATACGAATTTATTTGACTAAAATACTATAGTTTTGTCTTGTTTACCGTTTGAGCTGAACCAAAACGACTTTTAATCGAACGGAGTTCGAGCAACTTGGTATTTTATTTCCTTTTTAAGTTTATAGAACTGAGTTTGAACTGAACTCAAAAAATCTACAAATTTCAAATGTGTTGAATTATAACTTATTTATATAATAAGTCATC
>NW_021028233.1:329561-348966 GCF_004153795.1 Camellia sinensis | reverse complement strand
TCCTTTTCAATTACAATTTTAAATTTGAAGCTTATTTAAATATTCTCCTTCTATCCAAATCCAAATCAAAGTAAAATAATTTCAAGGTGGATATGCTAGGGGCCTACGATGGAAATTACAATATTACCCAAACAAAAATACGTATGAATTCTAAATTTAACACTATATTTTTATTTTGAATATGAATGTTAATATTAATTTATTTGACTAAAATATATATAAGTTTGTCTTGTTTACCATTTGAGTTGAACCCAAACGACTTTTAATCGAACGAAGTTCGAGCAACTTGGTATTTTATTGCCCTTTTAACTTTATAGAACTGAGTTCGAACTGAACTAAAAAAATTGATGAATTTCAAAATGTGTTCAATTTTAACTTATTTATATAATAAGTCATTCTTCAGTTGTTATTTATTGAGACGAATATCAATCGAGTTCAAATAATTTGATTTTTTTTGCCATATTAACTTAAATAGATATGCCGAGAAATTGAATATTAAATTAAATAAGAAATTATCAATATAAAACATTATCAAGGCACCGTGGTGAATTACTGAAATAAAATTTTCTTTTTTTTCGTTGGTCTAATACTTAGATCTACAACATAATTTTCCTTGTCTAAAAAATAACTAATGAGATTATGGAACACAAATTATTAAAGGCACATAGAAAAATAATGATGAAAGAGAGAAGACAATGTGAAGAGCTGATAACGAAACTTTGCTTAGTTAATAAAGCAAGACAATAAATATTTCAGATGAATATGGAGATATGCAATTATCAATTTGCTTTACATTTCCGCTCATACATGATTAAGCATGCATTCGGAAACTGTTGCAATTATCAATTGTTGCTTATCCATAATTTTGTAACAGTCACTAACCTAAAGTGTTGTAAACTACTTTACAGGTTGCTTTCCCAGTCTTGGAGGTTTTGAAAATTCGCGAATTGCCTAACATAACAGATATATGGGATAAGCAATTACTCATAGCCTCAGAAAAAGAATCAAAGTCCTTCTGCCAACTGAAAGTCATGGATGTTTTTAATTGTGAGAAATTGGTACATGTGGTCCAGTTCAATATGGTCCCACGACTACAAAATCTAAAAATATTCATCGTAAATAATTGTCCAAAGATGGAATCGATAGTTTCAGAGAAAGAAAAAGAAGAAGGAACCACCAATAATGATACCATCATGTTCTCTCAATTAACAACTCTTAATCTTTCTAGGTTGGTGAGCGTTAAAAGTTTCTACAACTGGCCTACAAGATCTGAAGCACAACCCTTGTTCAACCACCAGGTTTGATTTTCCTAATTTATTTTATTAACCCCGGCCATGGGAAAGCGTGCACACAACAAAAATTAAAATTCCTTTTCAATTACAATTCTAAATTTGAAGCTTATTTGAATATTCTTATTCTATCCAAATCCAAATCAATGTAAAATAATTTCAAGGTGGATATGCTAGGGGCCTACAATGGAAATTACAATATTACCCAAACAAAAATACGTATGAATTCTAAATTTAACACTATATTTTTATTTTAAATATGAATGTTAATACGAATTTATTTGACTAAAATACATATAAGTTTGTCTTGTTTACCGTTTGAGCTGAACCCAAACGACTTTTAATCGAACGGAGTTTGAGCAACTTGGTATTTTATTGCCTTTTTAAGTTTATAGAACTGAGTTTGAACTGAACTCAAAAAATCTACAAATTTCAAAATGTGTTGAATTATAACTTATTTATATAATAAGTCATTCTTCAATTGTTATTTATTGATCCGAATATCAATCGAGTTCAAATAATTTGCTTTGTTTTGCCATACTAACGTAACTAGATATGCCGAGAAAATGAATATTAAAGTAAATAAGAAATTGTCAATTTAAAAATTATCAGGGCACCGTGGTGAATTTTTCAAATAAAATTTTCTTTTTTTTCAGAGGTCTAATACTCAAATCTACAACATAATTTTCCTTATCTAAAAAATAACTAATGAGATTATGGAACATAAATTATTAAAGGCACATAGAAAAATAATGATGAATGAGGGAAGACAATGTGAAAAGCTAATAACAAAGAGTTGTTTAGTTAATAATTAAGCAAGGGAATAAATATTTCATATGAATACGGAGATATGAAATTATCAATTTGGTTTTCATTTCCGCTCATAAAATATTTGGCATGCATTTGGAAACTGCTGTAGTTATCAATTGTTGCTTATCCACAATTTTGTAACAGCCACTAACCTAAAGTCTTGTAAACTACTTTACAGGTTGCTTTCCCAGTCTTGGAGGTTTTGAAAATTTGTGAATTGCCCAACATAATAGAGATATGGGACAAGCAATTACTCATAGCCTCAGAAAAAGAATCAAATTCCTTCTGCCAACTGAAAGTCATGGAGGTTTTTAATTGTGAAAAATTGGTACATGTGGCCCAGTTCAATATGCTCCCACAACTGCAAAATCTGAAAATATTCATCGTAAATAATTGTCCAAAGATCGAAGCGATAGTTTCAGAGAAAGAAAAAGAAGAAGGAACCACCAATAATGATATCATCCTATTCTCTCAATTAACGACTCTTAATCTTTCTAGGTTGGTCAGCGTTAAAAGTTTCTACAACTGGCCTACAAGATCTGAAGCATAACCCTTGTTCAACCACAAGGTTTGATTTTCTTAATTTATTTTATTAACCCCGGCCATGGGAAAGCGTGCACACAAAAAAAAATTAAAATTCCTTTTCAATTACAATTTTAAATTTGAAGCTTATTTGAATATTCTCATTCTATCCAAATCCAAATCAATGTAAAATAATTTCAAGGTGGATATGCTAGGGGCCTACAATGGAAATTACAATATTACCAAAAAAAAAATACGTATGAATTCTAAATTTAACACTATATTTTTATTTGAAATATGAATGTTAATACGAATTTATTTGACTTAAATACATATAAGTTTGTCTTGTTTACCATTTGAGCTGAACCCAAATGACTTTTAATCGAACGGAGTTCAAGAAACATGGTATTTTATTGCCCTTTTAACTTTATAGAACTGAGTTCGAACTGAACTCAAAAAATCGACGAATTTCAAAATGTGTTGAATTTTAACTTATTTATATAATAAGTCATTCTTCAATTGTTATTTTTTGAGACGAATATCAATCGAGTTCAAATAATTTGATTTGTTTTGCCGTATTAACTTAAATAGATATGCCGAGAAAATGAATATTAAATTAAATAAGAAATTATCAATATAATAAATTATCAAGGCACCGTGGTGAATTTTTGAAAGAAAATTTTCTTTCTTTTCATTGGTCTAATACTCAGATCTACAATATAATTTTCCTTATCTAAAAAATAACTAATGAGATTATGGAACACAAATTATTAACGGCACATAGAAAAATAGTGATGAAAGAGGGAAGACAATGTGAAGAGCTGATAACAAAAAGGTGCTTAGTTAATAATTAAGCAAGACAATAAATATTTCAGATGAATACGGAGATATGCAATTATCAATTTGCGTTTCATTTCCGCTCATATGTTATTAAGCATGCGTTTGGAAACTGTTGCAAGTATCAATTGTTGCTTATCCACAATTTTGTAACAGTCACTAACCTAAAGTGTTGCAAACTACTTTACAGGTTGCTTTGCCAGTCTTGGAGGTTTTGAAAATTTGGGAATTGCCTAACATAACAGAGATATGGGACAAGCAATTACTCATAGCCTCAGAAAAAGAATCAAAGTCCTTCTGCCAACTGAAAGTCATGGAGGTTTTTAATTGTGAGAAATTGGTACATGTGGTCCAGTTCAATATGCTCCCACGACTGCAAAATCTGAAAATATTCATCGTAAATAATTGTCCACAGATGGAATCGATAGTTTCAGAGAAAAAAAAAGAAGAAGGAACCACCAATAATGATATCATCCTGTTCTCTCAATTAACAACTCTTAATCTTTCTAGGTTGGTGAGCGTTAAAAGTTTCTACAACTGGCCTACAAGATCTGAATCACAACCCTTGTTCAACCACCAGGTTTGATTTTCCTAATTTATTTTATTAACCCCGGCCATGGGAAAGCGTGCACACAGAAAAAAAAAATCCTTTTCAATTACAATTTTAAATTTGAAACTTATTTCAATATTCTCTTTCTATCCAAATCCAAATCAATGTAAAATAATTTCAAGGTGGATATGCTAGGGGCCTACGATGGAAATTACAATATTACCCAAACAAAAATACGTTTAAATTCTAAATTTAAAACTATATTTTTATTTTGAATATGATTGTTAATATGATTTTATTTGACTAAAATATATATAAGTTTGCCTTGTTTACCAATTGAGCCGAACCCAAACGACTTTTAATCGAACGGAGCTCGAGCAACTTGGTATTTTATTGCCTTTTTAAGTTTATAGAACTGAGTTCGAACTGAAATAAAAAAATCGACGAATTTCAAAACGTGTTGAACTTTAACTTATTTATATAATAAGTCACTCTTCAATTTTTTTTTTATTGAGCCGAATATCAATTGAGTTCAAATAATTTGATTTGTTTTGCCATATTAACTTAAATAGATACGCCGAGAAAATGAATATTAAATTAAATAAGAAATTATCAATATAAAAAATTATCAAGGCACCGTGGTGAATTTTTCAAATAAAATTTTCTTTTTTTTCATAGGACTAATACTCAAATCTACAACATAATTATCCTTATCTAAAAAATAACTAATGAGATTATGGAATACAAATTATTAAAGGCACATAGAAAAATATTGATGAAAGAGGACAATGTGAAGAGCTGATAACAAAAAGGTGCTTAGTTAATAATTAAGCAAGACAATAAATATTTCAGATGAATACGGAGATATGCAATTATCAATTTGCTTTTCATTTCCGCTCATACATGATTAAGCATGCATTTGGAAACTGTTGCAATTATCAATTGTAAGGCACATAGAAAAATAATGATGAAAGAGGGAAGACAATGTGAAGAGCTGATAACAAAAAGGTGCTTAGTTAATAATTAAGCAAGACAATTAATATTTCAGATGAATACGGAGATATGCAATTATCAATTTGCTTTTCATTTCCGCTCATACATGATTAAGCATGCATTTGGAAACTGTTGCAATTATCAATTGTTGCTTATCCACAATTTAGTAACAGTCACTAACCTAAAGTGTTGTAAACTACTTTACAGGTTGCTTTCCCAGTCTTGGAGGTTTTGAAAATTTGTGAATTGCACAACATAATTGAGATATGGGACAAGCAATTACTCATAGCCTCAGAAAAAGAATCAAAGTCCTTCTGCCAACTGAAAGTCATGGAGGTTTTTAATTGTGAGAAATTGGTACATGTGGTCCAATTCAATATGCACCCACGACTGCAAAATCTGAAAATATTCATCGTAGATAATTGTCCAAAGATGGAAGCGATAGTTTCGGAGAAAGAAATAGAAGAAGGAACCACCAGTAACGATATCATCTTGTTCTCTCAATTAACAACTCTTAATCTTTCTAGGTTGGTGAGCGTTAAAAGTTTCTACAGCTGGTCTACAAGATTTGAAGCACAACCCTTGTTCAACCACCAGGTTAGATTTTCCTAATTTATTTTATTAACCCCGGCAACGGGAAAGCATGCACAAAAAAAAAAAATTAAAATTCCTTTTCAATTACAATTTTAAATTTGAAGCTTATTTGAATATTCTCTTTCTATCCAAATCCAAATCAATGTAAAATAATTTCAAGGTGGATATGCTAGGGCCCTACGATGGAAATTGCAATATTACCCAAATAAAAATACGTATGAATTCTAAATTTAACACTATATTTTTATGTTGAATATGAATGTTAATATGATTTTATTTGACTAAAATATATATAGGTTTGTCTTGTTTACCATTTGAGCTGAACCCAAATGACTTTTAATTGAACGGAGTTCAAGCAACTTGGTATTTTATTGCCCTTTTAAGTTTGTAGAACTGAGTTCGAACTAAACTCAAAAAATCGACGAATTTCAAATTGTGTTGAATTTTAACTTATTTATATAATAAGTCACTCTTCAATTGTTATTTATTGAGACGAATATCAATGGAGTTCAAATAATTTGATTTGTTTTTCCATATTAACTTAAATAGATGTGCCGACAAAATGAATACTAAATTAAATAAGAAATTATCAATATAAAAAATTATCAAGGCGCCGTGGTGAATATTTGATATAAAATTTTCTTTTTTTTCATAGGTCTAATACTCAGATCTACAATATAATTTTTCTTATCTAAAAAATAACTAATGAGATTATGGAACACAAATTATTAAAGGCACATAGAAAAATAATGATGAAAGAAGGAAGACAATGTGAAGAGCTGTTAACAAAAAGGTGGTTAATTAATAATTAAGCAAGACAATAAATATTTCAGATCAATACGGAGATATGCAATTATCGATTTGCTTTTCATTTCCGCTCACACATTATTAAGCATGCATTTGGAAACTGTTGCAATTTTCAATTGTTGCTTATCCACAAATTTGTAACAGTCACTAACCTAAAGTGGTGTAAACTTCTTTACAGGTTGCTTTCCCAGTCTTGGAGGTTTTGAAAATTTGTGAATTGCCTAACATAATAGAGATATGGGACAAGCAATTACTCATAGCCTCAGAAAAAGAATCAAAGTCCTTCTGCCAACTGAAAGTCATGGAGTTTTTCAATTGTGAGAAATTGGTACATGTGGTCCAGTTCAATATGCTCCCACAACTGCAAAATCTGAAAATATTCATTGTAGATAATTGTCCAAAGATGGAAGCGATAGTTTCAGAGAAAGAAAAAGAAGAAGGATCCACCAGTAATGATATCATCGTGTTCTCTCAATTAACAACTCTTAATCTTTCTCGGTTGGTGAGCGTTAAAAGTTTCTACAACTGGCCTACAAGATCTGAAGCACCACCCTTGTTCAACCACCAGGTTTGATTTTCCTAATTTATTTTATTAACCCCGGCCATGGGAAAGCGTGCACACAAAAACAATTAAAATTCCTTTTCAATTACAATTTTAAATTTGAAGCTTATTTGAATATTCTCTTTCTATCCATATCCAAATCAATGTAAAATAATTTCAAGGTGGATATGCTAGGGGCCTACGATGGAAATTACAATATTACCCAAACAAAAATACGTATGAATTCTAAATTTAACACTATATTTTTATTTTGAATATGAATGTTTATATGATTTTATTTGACTAAAATATGTATAGGTTTTTCTTGTTTGCCATTTGAGCTAAACCCAAACAACTTTTAATCGAACGGAGTTCGAGCTGCGTGGTATTTTATTGCCCTTTTAAGTTTATAGAACTGAGTTTGAACTGAACTCAAAAAATCGACAAATTTCAAAATGTGTTGAATTTTAACTTACTTATATAATAGGTCGTTCTTCAATTGTTATTTATTGAGACGAATATCAATCGAGTTTAACTAATTTGATCTGTTTTTCCATATTAACTTAAATAGATATGTGAAGAAAATGAATATTAAATTAAATAAGAAATTATCAATATAAAAAATTATCAAGGTGTAGACGTCCTCGAACATCCCGGGAGGGAATCCTATTTTGTTCATCGGGCTCACTACAGTTCAGACTCAAATGTCACGGTTCTGAATCTAATCCCGCAAAATGTAATGCGAGACCGATAAATTACCAAAGAGTCCAATTCGGCAAATCGTTTTGAAAACAGATTTTTTTGAAAGAAGTGCCAAACATGGACTGCTTTTCCAGATACAGAGTCGCAACCTAAATATTTTGTTTTGGGGAATGTAGGAAACCCTGACTCGTTGCCTAAGGCCACGTGTCCGTCATCACCAAAGTTGCCTCGGCTCGGAAACTTGTGTACAATTGGGAAAGGTCACTTCGTGAGCACCTGTAACGCCCTCAAAAAATAACATAAAACCCATCAATATAGACATGCATTGATATATAAAAGCTCCACATTCTTCTATTCATCAGAGTTCCATTACCAAAAAGTATTACATGTTAACGACAAAAGCAAATGCCCTAAAGGCTTACAGCTTTCCAAGTTAACACTTGGTTACAACAAAAGAGTGCTAACTCATTTACACATTAAGCCCTTGGCTTGAATATACATGTAATACATCAAAGAAACTAAACAACAAAAGTCTGCCCGTCTCTAGCCTCCCAAGCTACGTCCTTGGAGGTGGCATGCTACCTGTACCTGAAAATGATATTCCCATATAGGGTGAGCCACAGCCCAGCAGAAATACACTAAACCACATATGAACAATGACTAAAAGATTAGCAGTTGATAGATGGCCAACACTGATACTTTCCCTTATCACACCTTACGATTTCATGACATACAAGTCCATGTTACAATCCATTTTCCAATTCTTTTCAATTCTCAATTTATAACCATGGCTCAGAACCTGGCCAAACAACTTATATAAGACAGTAACTCATATTAAACTTCTTCCCAATTCATATTAGATAAGCGTACTTGCTATATCAATACATCAACAGATAAGCATACAAGCTATATCATCACTTCCATAGATATGCATAAGAGCACTATCACACTTCCAAAGACAAGCATATGAGCTATGTCAACACATTACTAGATAAGCATATGAGCTCTATCTATGGAGTCCATCCCCTATCTTCTCCCAACAACATCCGGTTTAGAGGTAACAATAATTATACACATCATCACACAACACATAAATTTAATGTATTCTTTCAACCGTCATACTCAATGACACATTCTAGTGATTAGTTTCAGTTTGCCTAATCATCATGCATTGTCCACAACAATCAAGACTATCCTCCACCGATAGTCCAAAGCAGTTATTTCTATACAGAAAATAAATGCAACAATGGATATATAATCAACATTTCAACCAGGTGAGTGATAAATAACCCAACTACATCCTTTAATTCCATACATTTCCAAATCAATTTCTCATTCCTCATTCCTCATAATTAATTATGCGAATTAATTAACCAATGTAATTAGGGCATTTTCCATAATTAACATTAAAATCCTAAGGTTCCATTTTCATTAATGTTTTAACATTAATTTCACTTTTCCATGCCAAACATGCATCTAGGTTTTATATAGCTAAAACCCCAACTTTTGTAAATTTACACAAAAGCCCCAAACTTTCACAACATTACCAACCCAACCCCAACATCTCAAAATGCTAAAATTTAAAGGCAAAACCCATAGTGAGGAGTAGGTTATCCCTACCTCGAAGTTAGATCTCGGATGGAGAAGAGACCAAAACCAAAGTGTTCCAAAAGCCAAGATTTTCGGATCAAAACGATGCCCTCGACGATCAACACAACTTTAACAAAGGTCGAAGAGAAGGAAGACACTCTAACTAGATCAAACCCTAGAGAGAAGGGAGTTCTAGAGAGAGAGGCTCTCAAAAAAAGGTTTTAGAAAAAGTAGGAGAGAGAAAGAAAAGTAAAAAGTGATTTAAAATCACCCAGCGGATAACTCATATACGCATGACCCGCTCGAGCGTAGAATAGAGCGCTCGAGCGTAAAGCACAAACATCTGGTCCCGCTCGAGCGAATAGATAACCGCTCAAGCGCCAAGAAACAAAAGCAAAACACATCCGCTCGAGCGTGAAAACCAGTCCGCTCGAGCGCAGATTTTCATCTCCCAAAACTTTACAGGAAAAGAACAACCCACTCGAGCGCCAACAATACCGCTCGAGCGCGACCCGCTCGAGCGTAAGAAACCCGCTCGAGCGTAGAAAACACACCTGCAGAAGTTTTGCAGGGCCACGAAATACCGGAGGTGTGTAAACCCCGCTCGAGCGCAAGAAGACCCGCTCGAGCGGACCGCCTAAAAACTGGGCAACAAGGAATTGAAACCAAGGCCTAACCAACTTGTAACAACCCTGCCCGAAACATCCTAAAACTCAATCAAGTGGAATTAAAGGACGACAACAAGATAGATACAACAAATAACTTCGCGGAACCAAGTCTAGAATACAACAGAAAAGTGAAGGGACAACCGGGATCGCTATAACCTCCCCCCTTAAAGAATTTCGTCCCCGAAATTAAACACAAGTTTTTCAAAAACAGGTTTTCTCCATTCTCAACAATATTACAGCATAATATTAAACATTTCGACCCATTACCGGTCAATTCCATCTCTTTTCAAGAGGCATTTCACAGCATATATTACGAGTGCATTATCAACATGCAATTTTCTTCCATTTTCAACCATTTCCAACATACATGGTTCATAGTTCATATCATAATCAATATACATGATACAACTCCAATTCTACAATATAGCCAACATATGCAATATCATAATCAACTCCCATATTAAGGTAAGTTCTACAACATAGTTCCATTAAACCAAAACATTACCAATGTTTTACAACGTAAGACACATACAATGCTCTTAACGTTCAACAATATTACAAAATTTTCATCACATGGTCACACATCAACAAACAAGTCCGGATATTTCTCGCGGACTTCCAACTCACGTTCCCAAGTGGCTTCCTCCACTCCGTGCTGTTTCCACAAAACCTTTACCAAAGGGATGGTCTTGCCACGCAGGACTTGATCCCGCCTATCCAAGACCTGAACCGGTCTCTCCTCATACGAGGCATCCTCATCTACCTCTAAGTCGGTCCAATCTAACACATACGATGGATCCCGCTCATACTTCCGAAGCATACTCACATGAAACACGTCATGAACTCTGGACAACTGTGGTGGCAACGCTAAATGATAAGCAACCTCGCCAATCCTCTCAAGGATCTCAAAAGGCCCAATAAATTGAGGGGATAACTTCCCACTCTTCCCAAACCTCATCAACCCCCGCCTAGGTGATATCTTCAGAAAGACATGATCACCTATCTCAAACGCCAAAGGCCTCCTCCTACGGTCAGCATAAGATTTCTGACGACTCTGGGCTGTAACAAGCCTCCTACGGATAAGTTCAACTTTCTCCGTCGTCTCCCTAACCAGCTTCGGACCCAACAAAGGTGCGTCACCCACCTCGGCCCAACAAACCGGAGACCTACAAGGTCGGCCATACAAGGCCTCAAACTGTGCTATACCGATACTAGACTGAAAGCTATTGTTGTAGGCAAACTCCACCAATGGTAAGTGCCTCTCCCATGTCCCACTAAAGTCAAGGACACAACCCTGAAGCATATCCTCAAGGATTTGAATAGTACGCTCGGACTGCCCGTCAGTCTGAGGATGATAAGCCGTACTAAAGGTCAACTTAGTACCCAAGGCACTCTGCAAACTCTGCCACAACCTAGCAGTAAAACGAGGATCTCTATCTGAGACGATCGTCACTGGGACCCCATGCAACCTCACTATGTCCCGAATATACAAGTCGGCAAGATGGTCTACCGAATCTCTCACGCACATAGGAATGAAGTGCGCCGACTTAGTCAACCGGTCTACAACCACCCAAATGGCATCACTACCTCGCTGAGTCCTCGGAAGACCTACAACGAAGTCCATAGTGACATGCTCCCACTTCCACTCGGTAATAGGCAAGGGTTGCAACAAACCCGCTGGCCTCTGATGCTCGGCCTTCACTTGCTGGCAAGTAAGGCACTTAGACACGAAAGCTGCCACATCTCTCTTCATACCCCGCCACCAAAACTGGCGACTTAAATCCTGATACATCTTAGTGCCTCCCGGATGCACTGCAAGACGTGAATGATGGAACTCTCGGAGTACTTCCTCTCGGCAAGACTCCGACACAAACAAACGGTCATGGTATCTCACACTCTGGTCGGGATACACCGTCAAACCCTTCTCGACTTTCCTACTGGAGATCTTCTCTCGGAAGGACTCTACCTCAAGGTCACCTCTCTGTGCCTCTGACACTCGGGTCACAAGTGTAGGCTGCGCAACAACAGAAAATAAGGCCGCAGCCTCAACTGATTCACCCAGAAGCAAGTCAAACTCGCCAAGCGCACCCTACATCTCCCATTCCCGGATGGCGACACAAGCTACATCACTAATGGATTTCCTACTAAGGGCATCGGCCACAACATTGGCCTTTCCCATGTGATAGTGCAACTCAAAGTCGTAATCCTCAATAAATTCCATCCATCTCCTCTGCCTCAAGTTCAAGTCTTTCTGTGTAAACAGATATTTCAGACTCTTATGATCCGAGAACACCTCGAACCTCTCACCATAAAGGTAGTGCCTCCAAATTTTCAAGGCAAAGATCACTGCCGCTAACTCTAGGTCGTGTGTAGGGTAATTCTTCTCGTGAATTTTCAACTGACGTGAGCCGTAAGCTACCACTTTCCCCACTTGCATCAACACACAACCCAAACCCTCTCGTGAGGTATCACAATAAACCGCATAACCCAACCCTCTCTTCGGAATAATCAAAACCGGAGCGGTGGTCAATCTAACCTTCAACTCTTAGAACGACTTTTCACAAGTCTCACTCCATACAAACTTGACCCCTTTCCGAGTCAGCCTAGTCAACGGTGACGCTAACCTAGAGAAATCTTTCACAAACCGGCGGTAATACCCAGCCAATCCCAGAAAACTGCGGATCTCAAACACATAAGCCCGTAGGGCATTTTGTTTTTGATAATTAATTAGTGTTACATTCTGTAGTTTCAAAATGAATATTTATGAAAGTATTATGCATGTAATCTCTTTTGTAATATAAAGTTTGATGAATGAAAATAATACATTTCATATTATGTTTATGAATCTCTTGGGTTAATTTATATCATATTTTGAGGGCATTACAGCGCCTTCCGTATCTTCTACACGAAAGTCGTAGAGGGAGGAATTCAAAGGTTAGAAGAGGAAAAACTGTGAAGATAACACTCCTTTTTCGTGTAGTGTTGCGGAGGTAAAGGCCTTAGTTAAAGAGTGGGTGGCAGACGGGGAACTGAAGTTGCCTCGTGTCGAAGAGCTTTTGCCGAAGAAGGACCATGAGATTCCTAATTATTGTGTTTTCCACCGATCACTAGGACATTGTAGACGTCCCCGAACGTCTCGGGAGGAGAAATCCCTTTTTGTTCATATGGGCTCACTACAGTTCAGGACTCAATGTCACGGTCCTGTATCTAATCTCGCAGAGTGTAACGCAAGACCGATGAAATCATCAAAGAGTCCAAAATCCGGCAAATCGTTTTGGAAAACAAATTTTTTGAAAGAAGTGCCAAACATGGACTGCTTTTCCAAATACAGAGTCGCCACCTAAATATTTATGGTCAATGAGACACAAATGAGACTCATGCTCATATCAAAACACTTCATACTTCTCATTTGATACACATTTTAGTGTTGTATCAATAATCATGTAAAAACACTTCAATATAATAAGCACACATAAAAATGGTGCTAATGGAGTCCATCCCCTATCTCCTCCCAAACAATATGCATATGCAATGCTCAATCAATACATGTAATTTCTGTATTCATTCGATAGTCTAAATTTATGACTTAACAAATTGATTAGTTTCAATTTTCCCTAATCCGCATGCACTGTCTACAACAAGCACGACTATCCTCCACCGATAGCCCAAAACAGTTATTTCTAGACTGGAAATAAATATAACAACAATTCACTAGGCGAGTGGTTTAAATTATCCCACCACACCATTTAATCAAAGAATTCCTCAATTTCCTTAAATTAATTATACAAATTAATTAATTAACACAACTAGGGTTTTTCCCAAAATTACCCAAGTATCCCCAACATATCAAATACCAAAACTTAGAACAAAACTTATAGAATGGAGTAGGAAATCCCTACCTCGAAGAAAATAACCCGTATGGAGAAGATGGAGATGAAGACCAAAGACCAACGTGCTCCAAATCCTAAGTTTCTCAGATTAAAACGAAGCCCTCAACCCACTCTACCTTTTTAATAAAGGATCTAAGGTAGAAACTCACTCTAAGTAGATCAATCGAAGGAGAGAAGGTGTGTAGAGGGAGAGAGAGAGATAAAAACACTCCAGGGGCGGTTTTTAAAAGTTATGAAGGAAAAGTAGGTCAAAAAGTGATCCAAAAAGTGAAATCACGGACTGATATAATCGACTCTACGGTCGAGCGTAGAAAGCCCCGCTCGAGCGTAAGACACAGAATCATGCTCGAGCGTGAAGAAAGCCGCTCGAGCGTCGATTGCACCCTTCCAGAAGTTTTGCAGGCGCTAGCACCCGCTCGAGCGTCAAAATCACCGCTCGAGCGGAGGAGCAAAAACAAGGGATCACGCTCGAGCGTAAATACTACCGCTCGAGCGGAAGAACTGCAGAGCAAAAAAAAACTGGGAGATGGAAAAACACGCTCGAGCGTCAAAATTACCGCTCGAGCGGAGAAGCAACAACGAAGGGACCGCTCGAGCGTTAAAACTTCCGCTCGATCGTAAAGGCCAAAATCTGGCATCACCTATTGGCATCTAAAATCAACCAACCTGTAACAGACCCGCCCAACACAACCTATACTTCAAATACAAAGAGATTAAAGGACAACAACAACCAATTGATAATGACAGGATCTACGGAGCCTAAGTCCGGATACAATAATCTAAAGAGAAAAGACCGGGGTCGAGGTTTAGAACCTGGTGGAAGATCCACCAATTCCCAAGTATGATTTTGCATAATGGATTCAATTTCATTATTAACAGCCTCTTTCCACAAAGGTGCTTCAGGACCTGTCATTGCTGCCTTAAAGCTTTGAGGTTCATTTTCTCATAATGGCCATACCGTGTATGGAATGCCGTCTTCGGAATATCCTCCTCCCTAACCCTCAACTGATGGTAGCCCGATCTCAAGTCTATCTCAGAGAAATAGCGGGAACCCTTCAACTGGTCAAACAAATCATCTATACAGGGCATAGGGTACTTATTCTTGACCGTAGCCCGATTCAACTTTCGGTAGTCTACACACAATCTCAAGGCTCCATCTTTCTTTTTAGCAAAGAGGGCCGGTTCTCCCCACGGCGAAACACTAGGGCGAACAAAACCTTTATCAAGCAATTCCTGGAGCTGAATCTTCAACTCACTCAACTCAGCTGGGGCAAAACGATAAGGTGCCATAGAAATCGGCGCTGTGCCAGGCACTAAATCAATAGAGAACTCTATCTCTCGGTGAGGTGGTAAACTAACGAGATCCTCGGGAAAAACATCCGAATACTCACAAACCACCCTCGGCAACACAATCTGGGTCTCACCACACTCACCACTCTCAAAGCTAGCAAGTAGACCACTAAGCTCACTCCGCTCACGCGAATCATACCCCGGTGGCAAAACACTACCAACCCGGTCTCCCAAGAAATGGAACCACTCACCGCTCAAGGTACATAATGTGACCCTCTGGCGGTAGCAATCGATAACAGCCCGGTATGACGATAGCCAGTCCATACCCAAAATAACATCAAAACCCTTCATGGGCATGACAACAAACGGAAAAGGAAGCCTATAATCGGCGACCTCAATGTCACATCCTCTAACACCCTGTTTCAGAATCAACTCACCACCCAAAGGCGATACCACACAAATAAGAGATGCTAACTGTGCTAACTCCAATTCCAAAACAGATGCAAATGCAGCAGATACAAAAGAATGAGATGCACCCGTGTCTATCAACACACTAGCAACCGAGTTGCAAAACAGATGGAGCCGGTACTAGATCCTGCGCGGTAACAGCATATACGCGCCCCGTAGGCCCCTGATCTACTTGCTCACCCCTCGGAGCATACGACTGCTGCACTGACTGGGACGACGAAGCCCCCAGATTGGCCCTTGAGGCCTGCACAGACTGAGCTGGCTGAAATCCCTGCGTCTGTCTAGAACCAGACGCTCCTGAAGTGGCACTCAATTGTGGGCAAAACCTCTTCAGGTGCCCAGGCTGCCCACACTGATAGCAAGATAAGGGCTGCCCCCTGCCCAAACTCTGACTCTGGGGTCTAGCTGAAGAAGAAGCAGCTCTCTGACCACTGCCCTTCTGCGGGCAAACCGAAGACTTGTGACCCAGCTGGCCACAAGTGTAGCAAGTCAAACCTCCCTGATTACCTCTCCCCGAGCCTGCAACATTAATATATAAAAGTCCCACATTCTCCTATTCATTGTGATCCCATTGTGATCCTAATATGGACATGCATTGTGATCCCACATTCTCCTAAGGCTCTGTTAAGCGAGACAAACCCATTGTGATCCTAATCACTTCCCACGTACCCAAAGTATTCGGACCCGGTACGCTTTGATACCAAGTTGTAACGCCCTCAAAATAACAACATTAAACCCATCAATATGGACATGCATTAATATATAAAAGTCCCACATTCTCCTATTCATCCGAGTTCCATAACCAAAAGTATTACATGTTAACAACAAAAGCAAATGCCCTAGAGGCTTACAGCTTTCCAAGTTAACACTTGGTTACAACAAGAGAGTGCTAACTAATTTACACATTAAGCCCTTGGCTTGAATATACATGTAATACATCAAAAAAAAGTAATTGTCCTTCCATTTTCAACCATTTCCAACATACATGGTTCACATTCATATCATAATCAATAACATGATACAATCCAATTCTACAATATATCCAACATATGCAATATCATAATCAACTCCCATAAAGGTAAGTCTACAACACTAGTCCATTAAACCAAAACATTACCAATGTTCACATCAACTTAAGACAATATAAAGCTCTTAAGTCCAACAACATTACAAAATTTTAAATACAAGATACTCATCAATAAACAAGTCCGGATATTTCTCGCGACCTCCACCTCACGTTCCCAAGTGGCTTCCTCCACCCCGTGATGTTTCCACAAAACCTTTACCAAAGAATGGTCTTGCCACGCAGGACTTGATCCGCCTATCCAAGACCCGAACCGGTCTCTCCTCATACGAGGCACCCTCATCTACCTCTAAGTCGGTCCAATCTAATACATGCGATGGATCCGCTCATACTTCCGAAGCATACTCACATGAAACACGTACATGACTCTCGACAACTGTGGCGGCAACGCTAAACGATAAGCAACCTCGCCAATCCTCTGAAGGATCTCAAAGGGACCAATAAATCGAGGGGATAACTTCCCACTCTTCCCAAACCTCATCAAACCTCGCCTGGGTGATTATTTCAAGAAGACATGATCACCTACCTCAAACGCAAAAGGTCTCCTCCTACGGTCGGCATAACTCTTTGGTGACTCTGGCTTAACAAGCCTCCTACGGATAAATTAAACTCACTTTCCGTCGTCTCCCTAACCAACTCCGGACCCAACAAAGGGCATCACCCACCTCGGCCCAACACACTGAGACCTACACGGTCGGCCATACAAGGCCTCAAACGGTCCATACCGATACTAGACTGAAAAGCTGTTGTTGTAGGCAAACTCCACCAATGGTAAGTGCCTTCCCACGTCCCACTAAAGTCAAGGACACAACCCCGAAGCATATCCTCAAGGATCTGAATAGTACGCTCGGACTGCCCGTCAGTCTGAGGATGATAAGTCGTACTAAAGGTCAACTTAGTGCCCATGGCACTTGCAAACTCTGCACAAACCTAGCAGTAAAACGAGGATCTCTATCTGAGACATCGTCACTGGACCCGTGCAACTCACTATGTCCCGAATATACAAGTCGGCGAAGATGGATCTACCGAATCTCTCACGCGCAATGGAATGAAGTGCGCCGACTTAGTCAACCAGTCTACAACCACCCAAATAGCATCACTACCCCGCTGAGTCCTCGGAAGACCTACAACGAAGTCCATAGTGACATGCTCCACTTCCACTCGGCAATAGGCAAGGGTTGCAACAAACCCGCTGGCCTCTGATGCTCGGCCTTCACTTGCTGGCAAGTAAGGCACTTAGACACGAAAAGCTGCCACATCTCTCTTCATACCCGCCCACCAAAACTGGCGACCCAAATCCCGATACATCTTAGTAGCCTCCGGGATGCACCGCAAGACGTGAATGATGAAACTCTCGGAGTATTCCTCTCTGCAAGACTCCGGCACAAACAAACGGTCTCGATATCTCACACTCAGGTCGGGATACACCGTCAAACCCTTCTCAACTTTCCCACTGGAGATCTTCTCTCGGAAGGACTCTACCCTCAAGGTCACCTACTCTGTGCTCTATACACTCTCACAAGTGTAGGCTGCGCAACAACAGAAAACAAGGCCGCAGCCTCAACAGATTCGCCCAGATGCAATCAAACTCGCCAAGTACACCTAACATCCCCCATTCCCGGATGGCTAATACATGCTACATCAACTAATGGGATTTCCTACTAAGGGCATCGGCCACAACATTGGCTTTCCTCGGGTGATAGTGCAACTCAAAGTCATAGTCCTCATGAACCCATCCATCTCCTCTGCCTCAAATTCAAGTCTCTCTGTGTAAACAGATACTTCAAACTCTTGTGGTCCGAGAACACCTCGAACCTCTCACCATAAAGGTAGTGCCTCCAAATCTTCAAGGCAAAGATCACGGCTACTAACTCTAGGTCGTATGTAGGGTAATTCTTCTCATGAATTTTCAACTGACGTGAGCCATAAGCTACTACGTTCCCCTCTTGCATCGACACACAACCCAAACCCTCTCGTGAGGCATCACAATAAACCGCGTAACTCGACCCTCTCTCCGGAATAATCAAGACCAGAGCAGTGGTCAATCTAACCTTCAACTCTTGGAACGACTTTTCACAAGTCTCACTCCACACAATTTTGACTCCCTTCCGAGTCAATCTAGTCAACGGCGAAGCTAGCCTGGAGAAATCCTTCACAAACCGACGGTAATACCCGGCTAATCCAGAAAACTACGGATCTCGAACACACTCTTAGGCTGTGCCCAATCTTGCACTGCCTCAACCTTGGATGCATCAACGGACGACCCTTCCTCGGATACCACGTGGCCTAAGAATTTGACTTCCCTCAGCCAGAACTCACACTTCCCAAACTTGGCATACAGCCTATGGGCTCTAAGCAACTCAAGCACCACTCTCAAGTGTTCCTCGTGCTCCTCCTCTGAAGGCGAGTAGATAAAGAATGTCGTCCACGAAAACGACACCAATCGATCCAATTCCCGAAAGATCCGGTTCATCAAGTCCATAAAGACTGCCGGTGCATTGGTAAGCCCGAATGGCATCACCAAAAACCCATAATGGCCATACCGCGTACGGAATGCCGTCTTAGGAATATCCTCCTCCTGCATCATGAGCTCCATATGAGCGGCAGCCTCACTAAATGTCTATACTCTCGGATGAAAGACCCACCAACCCTCAACTTGAGGCCCTGCCTCAACTTCCGCTCAAACTCATAGCAACGGCGTTCCTCGACGCCACCAACTCAGGTGCAAACCTGGACAAACTAGTGAAAGTGGCCTCAAACTCTGCCACGA
>NW_021028233.1:152197-328794 GCF_004153795.1 Camellia sinensis | reverse complement strand
GAATAAATAACAAAAGTCCGCTGCCTCTAGCCTCCCAAGCTAGTCCTGGAGGTGGCATGCTAACCTGTACCTGAAAATGATATTCCCATATAGGGTGAGCCACGGCCCAGTAGAAATATACTAAACCAAATATGAACAATGACTAAAAGATTAGCAGTTGATAGATGGCCAACACTGATGCTTTCCTTATCACACTTTACGGTTTCATGACATACAAGTCCATATTACAGTTCATTTTCCAATTCTTTTCATTTCCCTTATAACCATGGCTCAGAACCTGGCCAAACAACTCATATGAGACATCATATCAAGCAATTCCCCATTTCATAATAGATAAGCATACTAGCTAATCACATACAACCGATAAGCATACAAGCTATATCATCACTTCTATAGATATGCATAAGAGCACTATCACACTTCCAATGACAAGCATATGAGCTCTGTCAACACATTACTAGATAAGCATATGACCTCTATCTATGGAGTCCATCCCCTATCTCCTCCAACAACATCCGGTTTAGAGGTCCATCCCCTATCTCCCCTAAACCGTGGAGTACATCCCCTATCTCCTCCAACACAACACAATGCATATAAACAATAATTATACACATCATCACACAACACATAAATTTAATGTATTCTTTCAATCGTCAAACTCAATGACACATTCCAGTGATTAGTTTCAGTTTGCCTAATCATCAAGCATGTTTACAAACAATCAAGACTATCCTCCCGATAGCCAAAGCAGTTATTTCTATACAGAAAATAATGCAAAATGGATATATAATAACATTCCAACTAGGTGAGTGATAAAACATCCAACTACACCTTTTAATCCCAATTTCCAAATCAATTCCTATTTCTCAAATCAATTTTAAATTAACCAATGTAATTAGGGCATTCTCCATAATTAACATTACAACCCTTAGGTTCCATTTTCATTAATGTTTTAACATAATTTCACTTTTCCATGCCAAACATGCATCTAGGTTTTATATAGCTAAACCCCAACTTTTGTAAATTTACACAAATCCCCAAACTTTCACAAAATTACCAAACCAACCCCAACATCTCAAATATTAAAATTTAAGACAAGCTCATAAAAAGGAGTAGGATGTCCCTACCTCGAAGTTAGAGCTCAGTAGGAGAAGAGACCAACAACAAAGTGCTCCATACCCTGCTGATTAAGCCGGCTAAACTGATCCCTTCTCTTGTGAAATATCATTGCAGATAAGAACCTCTCCTGGAAAGCATTTACAAACGCCTCCTATGTACCACCAACACGAGCCTTTTCGTACTTTCACCATTGACCCGCATCTCCCTTCAGCTGGAAGGATGCCAAGGTCACTTTCAGTGCCCCGTCCTCGATGCCAAGCATCTCAAACGTCTTACTCATTTGTTCCAACCACTCGTCACCCTTCAGTGGCTCCTTTGGATCCCCAACAAACTCATCCGGGTTAGACCGGAAGAACTCCCTCTTCAAGAAAGAAGGCCCTGCCTCAGCTGCCTGATTCCCAGCTCTGAGAATACCCAAAGCTCCTGCTATCTCTCGTGCCAAGGCACTCATAGCCTGCTGACCCGCTGGCTCGGCCACATTGACCTGACCAACTCCTTCCTGCACTGCCGGAACCTCCTCCGGTAAAGGCATCTCCTGCCTACCACGCCTGCCACGCCTACCGCGTCCTCGTCCCGACATCCTAATAAAGGTAACCAAGACTATTAGCACATTCATAAATGTGCCAAAGCTATAACACTCGCGTCCTAATGCATGGACAACTGTAATTCATTCCACGTAAGCACAAAAACACATAAGCACTTGCAAATTTCATTTCCGGATAATGATAGTCCCGAGGCGTTACTAGAGTTCCGGTTAGAAACAGCATTGATCAAGTGCCTTTCCAACAAGACTCACAGAAACCCAAGGATCCAATCAACATCCTAGAAACTAAATCCCATACCCACATAGTCACATAAGCATGTTATCAATTAAGCACATAGCGTATGACACTACACCTAAGTCTCTGTCAAGCGAGACAAACCCATTGTGATCCTAATCACTTCCCACGTACCCAAAGTATTCGGACCCGGTACGCTCTGATACAAAGTTGTAACACCCTCAAAATAACAACATTAAGCCCATCAATATGGACATGCATTAATATATAAAAGTCCCATATTCTCCTATTCATCAGAGTTCCATAACCAAAAGTATTACATGTTAACAACAAAAGCAAATGCCCTAGAGGCTTACAGCTTTCCAAGTTAACACTTTCTTACAACAAAAGAGTGCTAACTCATTTACACATTAAGCCCTTGGCTTGAATATACATGTAATACATCAAAGAAATAAAACAGCAAAAGTCCGCTTGCCTCTAGCCTCCCAAGCTAAGTTCTTGGAGGTGGCATGCTACCTGTACCTGAAAATGATATTCCCATATAGGGTGAGCCACGGCCCAGTAGAAATATACTAAACCAAATATGAACAATGACTAAAAGATTAGCAGTTGATAGATGGCCAACACTGATGCTTTCCCTTATCACACTTTACGGTTTCATGACATACAAGTCCATATTACAGTTCATTTTCCAATTCTTTTCAATTCTCCATTTATAACCATGGCTCAGAACCTGGCCAAACAACTCATATGAGACATCATATCAAGCAATTCCCCATTTCATAATAGATAAGCATACTAGCTATATCACATACCAACCGATAAGCATACAAGCTATATCATCACTTCCATAGATATGCATAAGAGCACTATCACACTTCCAATGACAAGCATATGAGCTCTGTCAACACATTACTAGATAAGCATATGACCTCTATCTATGGAGTCCATCCCCTATCTCCTCCCAACAACATCCGGTTTAGAGGTCCATCCCCTATCTCCCCCTAAACCGTGGAGTACATCCCCTATCTCCTCCAACACAACACAATGCATATAAACAATAATTATACACATCATCACACAACACATAAATTTAATGTATTCTTTCAATCGTCAAACTCAATGACACATTCCAGTGATTAGTTTCAGTTTGCCTAATCATCAAGCATTGTCTACAACAATCAAGACTATCCTCCACCGATAGCCCAAAGCAGTTATTTCTATACAGAAAATATATGCAACAATGGATATATAATCAACATTCCAACTAGGTGAGTGATAAACAATCCAACTACACCCTTTAATCCCACAACTTTCCAAATCAATTCCTCATTTCTCATAATTAATTATGCAAATTAATTAACCAATGTAATTAGGGCATTCTCCATAATTAACATTACAACCCTTAGGTTCCATTTTCATTAATGTTTTAACATTAATTTGACTTTTCCATGCCAAACATGCATCTAGGTTTTATATAGCTAAAACCCCAACTTTTGTAAATTTACACAAATGCCCCAAACTTTCACAAAATTACCAAACCAACCCCAACATCTCAAAATACTAAAATTTAAAGACAAAGCTCATAAAAAGGAGTAGGATGTCCCTACCTCGAAGTTAGAGCTCAGATGGAGAAGAGACCAAAACCAAAGTGCTCCAAAGACCAAGATTTTCGGATCAAAACGACGCCCTCGACGATCAACACAACTTTTACAAAGGCCGAAGAGAAGGAAGACACTCTAACTAGATCAAACCCTAGACAGAAGGGAGTTTCTAGAGAGAGAGGCTCTCAAAAATGGTTTTTAGAAAAAGTAGGAGAGAGAAAGAAAAGTAAAAAGTGATTTAAAATCACCCAACGGATAACTCATATACGTATGACCCGCTCGAGCGGAGAACACAACGCTCGAGCGCCAAGAACAAAAATATGGACACGCTCGAGCGCAATAAGGCCCGCTCGAGCTCCAAGACACAGGAATAAAGAACTTCTGCTCGAGCGCGAAAACCAGTCCGCTCGAGCGTAGATTTCCCCTTCCCAGAACCTATATCCAGAAAGTACTACCCGCTCGAGCGCCAACAAACCCGCTCGAGCGCCACCGCTCGAGCGTAAACAAACCCGCTCGAGCGCAAAAATCACATCTGCAGAAGTTTTGCAGGAACCCAAAATACTGGAGGTGTACAATCTCCGCTCGAGCGCAAGAAGACCCGCTCGAGCGGACCGCCTAAAAACTGAACAACAAGGACTTGAAACCAAGGCCTAACCAACCTGTAACAACCTTCCTCAAAACATCCCAAAACTCAATCAAGTGGTATTAAAGGATGACAACAAGATAGATACCACTACCAACTTCACGGAACCGAGTCCGAGATACAACAGAACAGCAAAGGGACAACCGGGATCGCTATAACGGTCTCCAAGGAGAAAAGATGGTCTCCCACCCTTGTACCACCTTCCAAACAATGAAAATAGGGTCCATACAAAAAATGAACCAAAACGGATGCAAAACGGGGGTTCGGGGGCCAAAACGCACGGCCAGAGACCCCGAAAACTAACAGTTAAGCATTGAAAGTGGCATGTGACCATGAAGGTGGTCTCCCGGGTAACAGTGTCCCTCTAGAGAGAGGAAACAAGCTGTGTGCCAAAAACCGGAGCAAACGGAGAAAGTTAAACGGTCTCGAACCGAGGCGCGCGGCCGACGGCTCCGAAAACTAGAAACTAGTCTCCAAACCAGAAAAGTGGCCTACGACCATGAAAAGTAGCCTACGGCCACTGAGAGATGGTCTACGAGACCTCTCTCTCCCTTCGGAAAGAGAAAACAAGACCTGGTTCGCAAACCGAGGCAAGGCATAAGAGGGTCCTGAGGTCTGGGGATAAGGCTCTTAGCCGAAACTCCGACACCTTAGAACGAGCACAACATGCGCAATCCCCGAGTACTCAATCGATGACGTCTGAGTCTTAAAGTCGGTCAAAAATGGGGTGCCCACACAAGGCGCTGTGGTGAATATTTGAAATAAAATTTTCTCTTTTTTCTTAGGTCTAATACTCAGATCTACAATATAATTTTTCTTATCTAAAAAATAGCTAATGAGATTATGGGACACAAATTATTAAAGGCACATAGAAAAATAATTATGAAAGAAGGACGACAATGTGAAGAGCTGATAACAAAAAGGTGGTTAATTAATAATTAAGCAAGACAATAAATATTTCAGATGAATACGGAGATATGCAATTATCAATTTGCTTTTCATTTCCGCTCATACATTATTAAGCATGCATTTGGAAACTGTTGCAATTATCAATTGTTGCTTATACACAATTTTGTAACAGTCACTAACCTAAAGTGTTGTAAACTACTTTACAGGTTGCTTTCCCAGTCTTGGAGGTTTTGAAAATTTTGGAATTGCCTAACATAACAGAGATATGCGACAAGCAACTACTCATTGCCTCAGAAAAAGAATCAAAGTCCTTCTGCCAACTGAAAGTCATGGAGATTTTTAATTGTGAGAAATTGGTACATGTGGTCCAGTTCAATATGCTCCCACAACTGCAAAATCTAAAAATATTCATCGTAAATAATTGTCCAAAGATGGAAGCGATAGTTTCAGAGAAAGAAAAAGAAGAAGGATCCACCAGTAATGATGTCATCGTGTTCTCTCAATTAACAACTCTTAATCTTTCTAGGTTGGTGAGCATTAAAAGTTTCTACAACTGGCCTACAAGATCTAAAGCACAACCCTTGTTCAACCACCAGGTTTGATTTTCCTAATTTATTTTATTAACCCCGGCCATGGGAAAGCGTGCACACAAAAAAAATTAAAATTCCTTTTCAATTACAATTTTAAATTTGAAGCTTATTTGAATATTCTCTTTCTATCCAAATCCAAATCATTGTAAAATAATTTCAAGGTGGATATGCTAGGGGCCTATGATGGAAATTACAATATTACCCAAACAAAAATACGCATGAATTCTAAATTTAACACTATATTTTTATTTTGAATGTGAATGTTAATATGATTTAATTTGACTAAAATATATATAGGTTTGTCTTCTTTACCATTTGAGCTAAACCCAAATGACCTTTAATCGAACGGAGTTCGAGCAACTTGGTATTTTATTGCCCTTTTAAGTTTATAGAACTGAGTTCGAACTGAACTCAAAAAATCAACGAATTTCAAAATGTGTTGAATTTTAACTTATTTATATAATAAGTCATTCTTCAGTTGCTTTTTATTGAGCAGAATATCAATCGAGTTTAAATAATTTGATTTGTTTTGCGATATTAACTTAAATAGGTATGCCGAGAAAATGAATATTAAATTAAATAAGAAATTATCAATATAAAAAATTATGAAGGCACCGTGATGAATTTCTCAAATAAAATTTTCTTTTTTTTCATAGGTCTAATTCTCAGATCTACAATACAATTTTCCTTATCTAAAAACTAACTAATGAGATTATCGAACACAAATTATTAAAAACACATAGAAAAATAATGATGAAAGAGGGAACACAATGTGAAGAGCTGATAACAAAAAGGTGCTTAATTAATAATTAAGCAAGACGATAAATATTTCAGATGAATACGGAGTTCTGAAATTATCAATATGATTTTCATTTCCACGCATACATTATTAAGCCTGCATTTGGAAACTGTTGTAATTATAAGTTGCTGCTCATCCACAATTTGTAACAGTCACTAACCTAAACTGTTATAAACTACTTTACAGGTTGCTTTCCCAGCCTTGGAGGTTTTGGAAATTTGGGAATTGCCTAACATAATAGAGATATGGGACAAGCAATTACTCATAGCCTCAGAAAAAGAATCAAAGTCCTTCTGCCAACTGAAAGACATGATGGTTTTTAGTTGTGAGAAATTGGTACATGTGGTCCCGTTCAATATGCTCCCACAACTGCAAAATCTGGAAATGTTCAACATAGTTAATTGTCCAAAGATGGAAGCGATAGTTTCAGAGAAAGAAAAAGAAGAAGGATCCACCAGTAATGATATCATCGTGTTCTCTCAATTAACAACTCTTAATCTTTCTAGGTTGGTGAGCGTTAAAAGTTTCTACAACTGGCCTACAAGATCTGAAGCACAACCCTTGTTCAACCACCAGGTTTGATTTTCCTAATTTATTTTATTAACCCCGGCCATGGGAAAGCGTGCACACAAAAAAAATTAAAATTCCTTTTCAATTACAATTTTAAATTTGAAGCTTATTTGAATATTCTCTTTCTATCCATATCCAAATCAATGTAAAATAATTTCAAGGTGGATATGCTATGGGCCTACGAGGGAAATTACAATATTACCCAAACAAAAATATGTATCAATTCTAAATTTAACACTATATTTTTATTTTGAATATGAATGTTAATACGAATTTATTTGACTAAAATACATATAAGTTTGTCTTGTTTACCGTTTGAGCTGAACCCAAACGACTTTTAATCGAACGGAGTTCGAGCAACATGGTGTTTTATTGCCCTTTTAACTTTATAGAACTGAGTTCGAACTGAACTAAAAAAATCAATGAATTGCAAAATGTGTTGAATTTTAACTTATTTATATAATAAGTCATTCTTTAGTTGTTATTTTTTGAGACGAATATCAATCGAGTTCAAATAATTTGATTTGTTTTGCCATATTAACTTAAATAGATATGCCGAGAAAATGAATATTAAATTAAATAAGAAATTATCAACATAATAAATTATCAAGGCACCGTGGTGAATTTTTGAAATAAAATTTTCTTTTTTTTCATTGGTCTAATACTCAGATCTACAATATAATTTTCCTCATCTAAAAAATAACTAATGAGATTATGGAACACAAATTATTAATGGCACATAGAAAAATAGTGATGAAAGAGGAAAGACAATGTGAAGAGCTGATAACAAAAAGGTGCTTAGTTAATAATTAAGCAAGACAATAAATATTTCAGATGAACACGGAGATATGCAATTATTAATTTGCTTTTCATTTCCGCTCATACGTTATTAAGCATGCATTTGGAAACTGTTGCAATTATCAATTGTTGCTTATCCACAATTTTGTAACAGTCACTAACCTAAAGTGTTTTAAACTACGTTACAGGTTGCTTTCCCAGTCTTGGAGGTTTTGAAAATTTGGGAATTGCCTAACATAACAGAGATATGGGACAAGCAATTATTCATAGCCTCAGAAAAAGAATCAAAGTCCTTCTGCCAACTGAAAGTCATTGAGGTTTTTAATTGTGAGAAATTGGTACATGTGGTCCATTTCAATATGCTCCCACGACTGCAAAATCTAAAAATGTTCATCGTAGATAATTGTCCAAAGATGGAAGCGATAGTTTCAGAGAAAGAAAAAGAAGAAAGATCCACTAGTAATGATTTCATCGTGTTCTCTCAATTAACAACTCTTAATCTTTCTAGGTTGGTGAGCGTTAAAAGTTTCTACAACTGGCCTACAAGATTTGAAGCACAACCCTTGTTCAACCACCAGGTTTGATTTTCCTAATTTATTTTATTAACCCCGGCCATGGGAAAGCGTGCACACAAAAAAAATTAAAATTCCTTTTCAATTACAATTTTGAATTTGAAGCTTATTTGATTATTCTCCTTCTATCCAAATCCAAATCAATGTAAAATAATTTCAAGGTGGATATCCTAGGGGCCTAGGATGGAAATTACAATATTACCCAAACAAAAATACGTATGAATTCTAAATTTAAAACTATATTTTTATTTTGAATATGAATGTTAATATGATTTTATTTGACTAAAATATATATAGGTTTGTCTTGTTTACCATTTGACCTGAACCCAAACGACTTTTAATCGAACGGAGCTCGAGCAACTTGGTATTTTATTGCCCTTTTAAGTTTATAGAACTGAGTTCGAACTGAACTCCAAAAATCGACGAATTTCAAAACGTGTTGAATTTTAACTTATTTATATAATAAGTCATTCTTCAATTGTTTTTTATTGAGCTGAATATCAATCGAGTTCAAATAATATGATTTTTTTTTGTGATATTAACTTAAATAGATATGCCGGGAAAATTAATATTCAATTAAATAAGAAATTATCAATATAAAAAATTATCAAGGCTCCGTCGTGAATTTTTCAAATAAAATTTTCTTTTTTTTCATAGGTCTAATACTCAAATCTACAACATAATTTTCCTTATCTAAAAAATAACTAATGAGATTATGGAACACAAATTATTAAAGGCACATAGAAAAGTAATGATGAAAGAGGGAAGACAATGTCAAGAGCTGATAACAAAAAGGTGCTTAGTTAATAATTAAGCAAGACAATAAATATTTCAGATGAATACGGAGATATGCAATTATCAATTTGCTTTTCATTTCCGCTCATACATGATTAAGCATGCATTTGGAAACTATTGCAATTATCAATTGTTGCTTGTCCACAATTTTGTAACAGTCACTAACCTAAAGTGTTGTAAACTACTTTACAGGTTGCTTTCCCAGTCTTGGAGGTTTTGAAAATTTGTGAATTGCCTAACATAATAGAGATATGGGACAAGCAATTACTCATAGCCTCAGAAAAAGAATCAAAGTCCTTCTGCCAACTGAAAGACATGATGGTTTTTAGTTGTGAGAAATTGGTACATGTGGTCCAGTTCAATATGCTCCCACAACTGCAAAATCTGGAAATGTTCAACATAGATAATTGTCCAAAGATGGAAGCGATAGTTTTAGAGAAAGAAAAAGAAGAAGGATCCACCAGTAATGATATCATCGTGTTCTCTCAATTAACAACTCTTAATCTTTCTAGGTTGGTGAGCGTTAAAAGTTTCTACAACTGGCCTACAAGGTCTGAAGCACAATCCTTGTTCAACCACCAGGTTTGATTTTCCTAATTTGTTTTATTAACCCTGGCCATGGGGAAGCGTGCACACAAAAAAAAAATTTAAATTCCTTTTGAGTTATAATTTTAAATCTGAAGCTTATTTGAATATTTTCTTTCTATCCAAATCCAAATCAATGGAAAATAATTTAAAGGTGGATATGCTAGGAGCCTACAATGGAAATTACAATATTACCCAAGCAAAAATATGTATGAATTCTAAATTTAACACTATATTTTGATTTTGAATATAAATCTTTATATGATTTTATTTGATTAAAATGTATATAAGTTTGTCGTGTTTACCATTTGAGCCGAACCCGAACGAGTTTTAATTGAACAGAGTTCGAGCAACTTGGTATTTTATTGCCCTTTTAAGTTTATAGAACTAAGTTTGAACTGAACTCAAAAAATTTGGCGAATTTATAGCGATTCCGGTTTTGACCCTACCTTTGTTATATTCTGGACTCGAGTTTCGTGGTTTAATATTGTTACCCATGACTTGTTTTCCCTCATTTGTCTTTGTGTTGGAGTTTTGGAGTGTCTTGGGCATGTTTGGGACAGGTTGGTTGCTAGTTGTTCAAGTTGTTGTCCAGAAATTTGCTTCTTCGCTCGAGTGAGGCTTCTTACGCTCGAGTGAGCTTTGTGAGTTCCCAGCATTTTTGCAAACCTGCAAAGATTCTGGGAGGGTAATGTTCTTCGCTGAAGCCAAGCTTTTTGCGCTCGAGCGACGATGTGCGCCTGTAAAACTTCTAAAGGGGTGTATTTGGCGCTTACGAGATGCCTTTTGCGCTCGAGCGAGGTCAATTATCATGTCTAGTCGCTCGAGCGACAACTCTTTCGCTCAAGCGAGCCTCGTGTATATCAGTTTGCAGCAGCTCATTTTTACATTGAATTATTATATATTTTCACACAAAAAGCGTAGATCAGCTCCTTCTCTCTAAAACTCAACTTCTCTCTACAAATCCCCTAGGATCTAAGGGTCTCTCTACCCTATTTCTTTTGATAAAAAGTTGGAGCATCTCAAGAGCTACCATTTCATCCAAATAAAGTTTGATTTCGTCATTTTTGAAGTTCATCCACTTCTCTTTTGGGTTTCTACACTTGAGGTGGGATATTCTACACTTTGTTATGATCTTTAACCTAGTTATTTGTTGTTATGTATAAATGGTGAGATTTGGGGTGTTTGGAGAAAACCTAGGGTTTGGATTTAAATTGAAAAGAGGGGTTTCCATGTTGTGTTCTATAAATGAGCATGGGGTTCTGAATATGAGGTCGTCTTGTGTTAGAATGGTGGATTTTAGCTTTTGAATTGATATTTCAAAAAGAGGGAAATTTGCCCTATTATGTGTTAAATAATTATTTTGTATAAATAATGAAATTAGTATGAGAAATGTGAAATTGGGAGGATGTATGAATGAATGGTGTAGTTGGATTTGTTTAATCACTCACCTGTGGAAATTTGATGAATTATCTGTTATAAAGATTGTATAACTGTTTAGAAATAACTGTATTGGGCTATCGGTAGAGGATAGCTATGATTGTTGTAGAAATTGCATGAGGATTAGATGAATTGAAACTAATCATATAAATTATGTCATTGAATATGACGGTGTGTAAAGGCATTGAATATGCATAATTGATAGTCATTGAATATAACGATTGTCACGCCCCAAATTTTAATTACTCGAAAACATTACCAAGAGCCTGAAATTTAGGTCCATTTTTTTTTTTTAAAGATCTATTACCCTTGAGTAATAGAAACATAATAGTACATGTCTCCCTCATGATGAATATAACAATAATAATAATACATGCCAAGCTCCCACTATGGAGTTAAAAATAAATAATTACAAACATCAAAATACAAGGAGATTGCACACGAGATCTACATGAACTTCCTAATCCTTCAACCAATCAATCCGAATTCTCTTTCTGTTAAAAAAAATGAAAACAACAAGTTGTGAGCACAATTGCCCGATAGGAATCTCATAGTTCTAAAACAATAACCATCCTATTGATAGAAATGATCACACATGCAGGGTGATACCATATAGTAGGTGACGTTTTGTAATTTCAAAATATCATACGTAGAGTACATTTTTCTCAAACCTTATTTGAACATTTAAGGAAAACCTTTAACCATCAAAAACTATCCTTTTTATCAGAAAACCAAAAATCCTTTATCAAAACAAACATGTTTAAGGAACCACATCATTTTTATTTGTGTTAGGTTTTATTTCTTGGCAATCCCGTTTGACAAAACTCCTTTCAGTTGTATTTATTTTCGCACTTTTATTTCAGTGAGGCTATGAGTGTTTAGATGCGAATCCAACCCGAATTGTGCATTCTGCTTAAAATTGATACATAATCACAAATCAACATCTAGGGGATTTCTAGATTTAGATTTTTCAATTTGTTAACACATTCCAAAATATTCCTCTTTGATTTCCCATTCTGCCCTTTTCTAGTTACATTTATTATAACATCATAACCTCAAGTTCAAATTCCCTTAATACTTCAAAAACATCCCACATATGTGCTATTCCCACCTATCTATTCATATTTGCTGTAACTCCTCAATACAAAAAACCAAATCTCTTTTATAGTCAATAATTGTTATCTTATACTCAACTCCTACTTATCTAACAACTCCATCACATCCACACTTGCATTATCAATTATAATTCAACATATCACAACTAAACTATATCCACATGTGCATTATCAATCATAATTCAACATATCCCAAGGATAATAGATCCTTTTAATTCAATTTCTCAATTAATCATAAAACAAAACTTTTAATTTTTCCTTATAGATGCAAACAATCTGGTGAGTTCTTTATCACCAACCCCTCATCCAATTACCATTTCATTATTCATTCTTTTCAAATAATTCCCATAAGCATTTCCATTCCATACCAGTTTACACATCAAATGGTAATTTCATAAGTTCATCACAAGTCACATATATCATCACCGACCTCAACATACACGTCACAACACATTCCACCTTTTGCTGACTTGATACGGCGAGATAGCGGGCACCCCATTCATAGCACATTCCACCTTTTGACGGCTATTATACGGCGGAAAGTGAACTCCCAAAAATCATTTTCTCAAAAACCATGTCTTTTCCGAAAACCGTTTTCAACCTTTTAAAAACCATCCCCCACATTTGCCAGCTATTATACGACAGGACGTGGGCACCCAAAACATTTTCGAAAACCATCCGTTTTTCCACTTTTGCCGGCTACAATACGGCAGGACTGTGTGGACACCCAAAAATCATTTTTCCACTTTCACCGGCTACAATACGACAAGACTATGTGGACACCCAAAAACACTTTTCCCACATTCGTCTAGCGATAAGCCTAGATAGGGCAATTGGGCACCTTGAATTCAAACCACCCCCACATTTATCGGCTATTATATGGACGGTTGTGGGCACCAAAAAATCATTTTTTTCAATTTTTAAAACAATCCCCCACATTTATCGGCTATGATACATACGGTCGTGGGCACTGAAAAACCATTTTTCAACCCCCAACGCGGGTACCAACACAACACCACCCAACACAACTCAACCCAAACTCCACACACCCAACACAACTCAACCCAAACTCCACACACCCAACACAACACAACTCAAACTCAACACAACCCAACACAACACAATTCAACACAACTCACCATGATTCAACACAATTCAACATAGTCAACTCACTTCAACACAATTCTACATAACTCAACACAATTCAACATAGTCAACTTACTTCAACATAATCAACACAATTCTACATAACTCAACACAATTCAACATAATCAACACAATATAACCCAATACAATTCACATAACACACAACAAGATTCAACACAACCATTTCAACACAAGGCATATATCATCCATACCAGTAGTAATTTCCTTTCCCCCAAGCTTGGTTCACATTATAACATAATTTAAGAAATCAACATTATGAGTTCAATCGCAACTTTTACATACATTTCTCAAATTCTTTAAAATTTCAATTAAACTTGTACATGTGTAATTTAACACCTCAATTTCATGATTCTACTATTAATTGAAGAAAAACCATTAACGATCTTCATGAGCCAAACTAGGGTTTTTAAGAGAAGTTAAAGCTTTTCACAAAAACACATTTCATTCCAACCCTTTTATTACTTCTACACCTAAACTCATGACCCACGATCATAACCCAACAAATAAACCCAACTCTCTTCAAACCCTAACCCTCAATCTCGTGATTTATCACAATATGCATAAAAATATAAACTTTTGTATTTGTATAAAGAAAATACCACAAATCTATCCATAAACGAGGGTATTGAAAGAGAATTAGAAACCCCTACCTCTTGAAGCCAAGAGATGACGACCCAAAAATCAAAGCCGACGAAACCACGAACCATTTGGACCGAAAGGATGCCTTTGACGAGATCTACACTTTTTCTCAAAGGACCATGCTGAAAAGACCACTCTAGGTGAGTAGATCTAGAGATCTTAGTGCCAAAAACTTGAGTTTAGAGAGAGAGAGGAGAACTCACGGTTTGAGAGAGAGGAAAGAGGAGAAAAGTGAAATGAAACCATGTTTGGAGCCTATTTATAGTAGTAGAAAAGTATCCCTAAGGTCAATAAAATAACAGGCCCAAAACCCCTCAAAGGTAAGGCCCAAACCAGCCCAAAAATCTGGAAAAAAAAAAAACACGCAAAGGTCGACCCTTTGGGCGGGGGGGTCGACCCTTTATGTAGAAAAGGCAATCTAGTACAAGCAAAGGGGGTCGACCCTTAGACAAGAGGGGGTTGACCCTATTTTCTAGCAACTAACACACAAATTCTGCAACATAAGAGGGTCGACCCTCCCCAGACTGGTGTCTATCCTATTTTTCAGCGACACCTCCAGAAACTTCACCAACAGGTAAGGGTCGACCCTTAGGAAGGCTGGTGTCTACCCTATTTTCCAGCAACACTTCCAAAAATATGACATTATGCAAGGGTCGACCCTTAGGAAGGCTAGTGTCGACCCCAAGGCAAAATTTCTAAGTTTCCAAGGAACTTTTGACAAGAACAAACATGAGCAAACAAACCCAACGAGTTTAAATCAGATTGTACTCCTTCAAAACCAATAGACAACAACTCCAAAGACTCCCAAGATAAAAATAAGGATATTAAACACTCTCCAAAGGATTAAAGGATGCAGGTGTTACAACGATACTTGTAAATACATTATATATGTATGATGTTTTTGGTAGGAGAAAGGGGATGTACTCCATATTTTGGGAGGAGATAGAGGATGGACTCCATTAAAATTAAGTTGGCCGGAGTGTCCAGGGTGAAAGTCCCGAAATCATGTGTATACATGGGTGCCGATCCCACAGACAAAATTTTCGTAAAATGGCAAGGTTGAAGTGCTTATATGATAATTATGTTGATTGAGAACCACTGAGTTGTAGCCTCAGTTTGGTTATTTGGAGAATTACAAATTTGGTCTATGAATTGAAACGAAATGAATTAACTTGAAATGAATAAATGGGAAGGGATTGAGACATGAATACTGGATCCGTGTGGTCATATGAAGAATGTCCGTTGTCATAAATGTTGAATATATCTCTGACACTTATAACTTAGTGAAACCTCATATATTGTGATAGACTGTTTGTACTGGGCTTTGGCTCACCCTACTTGGGAAACCACTTTCAGGTACCAGTGACATGCCTCTTCCAAGGACGTAGCTTGGGAGGGGTTTGGAGCTAGAAGCTCTATTTTGTTATTTTGTGGTTAAGTGTTTAATTAAGTCGAGGGCTTTATATGTATGGACCTTATGACTCCCCTTTTGTTGTAACCAAGTGAATGCCTTGGAAAGATGTAAGCCCGTAGAGCATTTATTTTGTTGTTATTAACTAATGTTACATGCTATAGATTTAGAATGAATATTTATGAACGTAAATGCATGTAATATCTTTTGTAATATGAACTTTGATGAATGGAAATACATTAATTCTATTATATTCATTTCTCTTATAAGTTGGGTTATTTATATTTTTTTGGAGGACGTTACAACTTGGTATTAGAGTGTACCGGGTTTGAATATTTTGGGTACGTGGGAAGTGGTTATTACTACAATGGGTTTGTCTCACTTAGTTGAGACATTAGTATGTGTTGTATGCTTATGTGATTATATGAGTATGGGATTTAATTCCTAAGATGTTAAATGGGTCTATGGGTTTTTGGAAATCCTATTAGAAAAGCACTCGATCACTACTGTTTCTAATTGGAACTCTAGCGACGTCGCGGGACAGTCACCATCTAGGAAGGAAATCGTATGTGTTTATGTGATTATGTGCTTATGTGGAGTGAGTTATTGTTGTCCACCGTATTGTATTAGGACGTGAGTGAACTAGTTTCAGCACATTTGTGAATGTACTAATCTCTTTTGTTACCTTCATTAGGATGTCAGGACGTGATCGTGGTGGTAGGCGTGGTAGGCCTAGGAGGCACGAGATGCCTATACCGGATGAAATTTCGGTGCAAGAGGAAGGAGTTGGTCAAGCCAATGTGGCCGAGCTAGTAGGTCAACAGGCCATGAGTGCCTTAGCTCGTGAAATGGCTGGAGCATTGCGGGAATCCATAGACATTCACAGGGCTGAGAATCAAGTCTAGGCCTAAGTAGCTGAAACAGGGCCATCTTTCTTGAAGAGAGAGTTCTTCCGATCGAATTCGGATGAGTTTTTGGGTGATCCCAAGGAGCCACTAAAGGCTGATGAATGGCTAGAGCAAATGATGAAGACATTTGAGATGCTTAGCATCGAAGATGGAGGTTTGAGAGTGACCTTGGTGTCTTTCTAGTTGAAGAGAGATGCGGGTCAGTGGTGGAAGTATGCACGGGGGTGCATTGGAGGGACTTGGGAGGCTTTTGTCGACACCTTCCAGTATAAGTACTTACTTGCTACAGTAAGGAAGAAATTGAAGGATCAATTCTCCAAGCTGGTGCAACTCAATACACCAGTGGCTGAGTTTGAGGCTACCTTCACTAGTTTGTCGAGGTCTGCACCAGAGTTAGTTGTGACAGAGAAGCACCGATGTTTGGAGTTTGAGAAGAGGTTGAAGATAGGGCTCATGTTTAGGGTGGCCAGATCCATGATTAGGGACTATGGGCGCCTTGTGGAGGCTGCAACCCATCTTGAGACTATCATACATGCAGAGGATGAGAAGAATGAGGAGCTCCAGGAGGAGTCAGGATAATCTGGGGGACAATAAGAGACAGAGGGGTTTTAATCCCCAACAGTCCCATGGAGCTCAGTCGAGGTCCACTTTTCCAGTGCCAAGTTTGAGTTCTGGGAAGGGTGATCAAAGAGATTTTACTTGTTTTAAGTGTGGTCAGTTGGTCCACAAATCTCCAACTTGCCCACAGAAGGGAGGAGGGCAGCTAGCAACATCGTCTTCGGCTCGTTCTCTGGGCCAAAGCCAAAGGAGAGGTTAGCCACTCACTTGTTATCAGTATGGGTAGGCGGGGCACTTAAAGAGGTTTTGCCTACAGTTAGGTGGCACATCTGGTGCATCTGGTTTGAAGCAGACATAGAGTCACCAGCCTGCACAGTCGACACAAGCCTCGAGGGCTAATCAAGAAACCTCTTCGGCTCAGTCAGTGCATCAGACGTATGCTCTGAGAGGTGAGCAGATTGAGTAGGGACCTATTGGGCGTGTGTATTCTGTCATAATGCCAGATCTTGTACCTACTCCTTCAGTAGTAAGAGGTACCTTTTTGTTTTGCAATTCAGCTGCTAATGTATTGATTGATACTGGTACATCCCATTCATTTATTTCGTCTACATTTACATCGGTTTTGGGGTTGGAGTTGGCACAGTTAGCATCTCCTATTTGTGTAGAGTCACCTGTTGGTGGTGAGGTTATTTTGAAACACGGATGCCAGGGTTGCGACATCGAAGTTGCAGGTTGTCGATTAGCTTTTGCATTCATATTGCTTGATATGTCTAGTTTTGATATTATTTTGGGTATGGACTGGTTATCGTCATACCGTGCTGTTATAGATTGATACCGTTAGAAGGTTACTATGTATACCTTGAGCGGTGATTCTTTTTATTTCTTGAGGGACCAGGTGGATAGAGTCTTATCACCGGTATATGATCCGCGTGGGCGAAGTAAACTTGGTTGTCTACTTGCTAGTTTCGCGAGTAGTAAATGTGATGAGGCCCGAGTTAAGTTGCCAAGAGTGGCTTGTGAATACTCGGATGTCTTTCTCGAGGATCTTACTAGTTTGCCACCTCACCGAGAGATCGAGTTCTCTATTGATCAAGTGCCTAGCATGGCACCGATTTCTATGGCACCGTATCGGTTTGCACCAGCTAAGTTGAGTAAGTTGAAGGTTCAACACCAGGAATTATTAGATAAGGGTTTTATTCACCCTAGTACTTCACCTTGGGGAGCACCAGCTCTCTTTGCTAAAAAGAAAGATAGAGTCTTGCTACTTTGTATTGATTACCGAAAGTTGAACCGGGTTACAGTTAAGAACAAGTATCCAATGCCTTATATAGATGATATGTTTAATTAGTTGAAAGGGTCTTGTTGTTTCTCTAAGATAGATCTGAGATCAGGTTATCACTAGTTGAGAATAAAGGAGGAGGACATCCCAAAGACGGCATTCCGTTCGCGGTATGGCCATTATGAGTTTCTTATGATGCCTTTTGGGCTAACCAATGCTCCAGCGATTTTTATGAATTTGATGAACCGGATCTTTTGTGAGTTCCTTGACTGTTTTGTAGTCGTCTTTGTGGATGACATCTTGATTTATTCACCCTCCGAGGAGGAACATGAGGAACACTTGCGAGTGGTGCTTGAGTTACTTAGAGCCCACAAGTTGTATGCTAAGTTTGGGAAGTATGAGTTTTGGCTGAAAGAGGTTAAGTTCTTAGGACATGTGGTATCCGAGGAAGGGGTGATTGTAGATTCATCAAAGATAGAGGCAGTGCAAGATTGGGCACAGCCTAAGAATGCTTTCGAGATCTGTAGTTTCTTGGGGTTGGCTGAGTATTACCATCAGTTTGTGAAGGATTTCTCCAAAATAGCCTTACCTTTGACTAGGTTAACGAAGAAAGGAATCAAATTTGTGTGGAGTGAGACTTGTGAAAAGTTGTTCTAGGAGCTTAAGGTTAGACTTACCGCCGCTCCAGTCTTGATTATTCCGAAAAGGGGTTTAGGCTATTCAGTGTATTATGATGCCTCACGGGAAGGTTTGGGTTACGTATTGATGCAAGAAGGGAAGGTAGTGGCCTATAGCTCACGGCAGTTGAAAACACATGAGAGGAATTACCCTACTCATGACATAGAGTTAGCAGCAGTGATATTTTCCTTGAAGATTTGGAGGCATTATCTATATGGAGAGAGATTTGAGGTGTTTTCTGATCATAAGAGTCTGAAGTATCTGTTTACACAGAAAGACTGGAACTTGAGGCAGCGAGTCGTGATTGTTGTAGACAATGCATGATGATTAGGCAAACTGAAACTAATCAATGGAATGTGTCATGGAACTTGACGGTTGATAGAATACATTAACTGTATGTATTGGGTGATTGTATATAGAACCATTGTGTTTGTATACGTTATGTGTAGAGGAGGAGATGGGGGATGTACTCCGCGGTTTAGGGGAAGATAGGGGATGTACCTCTAAACCGGATAGTGTTGGGAGAAGATAGGGGATGAACTCCGTAGATACAGCTCATATGCTTGTCTAGAGAAGTGAAGATAGAGCTCATATGCTTATCTTTGTGAAGTTTGGATATATAGCTTATATGCTTATCTGAATGTGGGATATAGTTTTTTATACATATCTGTGGAAATGATGATAGAGCTAGCATGCTTGTCTATTGAAAAAGGGAAAATGAAAAGTGACCTGGACTCATTAGTCGGTTGACATAAATGTGTGATTTATGTGATTGTATCAGTGTTGGCCATCTATCAATTGCTAATATTTTAGACATTATTCATGGTTGGTTTAGTGTATTTCTACTGGGCTGTGGCTCACCCTATATGGGAATATCATTTTCAGGTGCAGGAAGCATGCCACCTCCAAGGACATAGCTTGGGAGGCTTGAGGCGGACACAATGTTGTCGTTTTACTTTTTGATCTATTACATGTAAATACAAGCCAAGGGCTTAACGTGTATGAGTTAGTACTCTTTTGATGTAACCAAGTGTTAACTTGGAAAGCTGTAAGCCCGTAGGGCATTTTGCTTTTGTTGTTAACATGTAATACTTTTGTAATGAAACACTGATGAATAGAAGAATGTGGTCATTTCATATGTTAACGAATGTTTTATTTGATGGGTTTATTGTCTTTTTTTGAGGGCGTTACAGCGAAGGTGGATGGAATTCATAGAGGATTATGATTTTGAGTTGCATTACCATCCGGGGAAGGCCAACGTGGTAGCCGACGCCTTGAGTAGGAAATCTGTCGGTAGTGTGGCTAGTATTGCTATCCGGGAGTAAGAAATGTTGGGTACTCTTAGTGAGTTTGACTTGCATCTGGGCGAGTCTGTTGAGTCTGCAACCTTATTTTTAGTAGTTGCACAACCTACGCTTGTGAACCGAGTGTTAGAAGCGTAGAAGGGTGACCTTAAGGTAGAATCCCTCTGGGAGAAGATCTCTAGTGGGAAGGTAGAGATGGGCTTGACTGTGTATCCCGACCAGAGTGTGAAATACCGTGACCGCTTGTTCGTGCCGAAGTCTCGCCGAGAGGAAGTACTCTGAGAATTTCACCATTCACGCCTTACGGTGCATCTGGAAGGCATAAAGATGTATCATGATCCGAGTCGCCAGTTTTGGTGGAGGGGTATGAAGAAGGATGTAGCCGTGTTTGTGTCAAAGTGCCTTACTTGCCAACAAGTAAAGGCCAAGCATCAGAGGCTAGCGGGTTTGTTGCAACCCTTGCCTATAGCCGAGTGGAAGTGGGAGCATGTTACGATGGATTTTGTTGTGGGCATTACAAGGACTCAATGAGCTAGTGATGCCATTTGGGTGGTAGCTGACCGATTGACCAAGTTGGCACACTTTATACTTATGCGTGGGAGTGATTTGGTAGATTGTCTTGCCGACCTATACATTAGGGACATAGTGAGACTACATGGGGTCCCTATGACAATTGTTTCAGATAGAGATCCGTATTTTACAGCTCGGTTTCTAGATTGACCTTTAGTATTGCTTACCATCTTCAGACTGACGGGCAGTTCGAGCGTACTATCCAGATCCTTGAGGATATGCTTCAAGGTTGTGTCCTTGATTTCAAGGGGTCGTGGGAGAGGCACTTACCCTTAGCGGAGTTTTCCTACAATGACAGTTTCCAATCGAGTATTGGCATGGCACCGTTTGAGGCCTTGTATGGTTGACCGTGTACATCTCTAGTGTGTAGGGCCGAGGTGCGTGATGCACCTTTATTGGGTCCAGAGTTAGTTCGTGAAACGACAGAGAAAGTTGCACTTATACGTAAGAGGTTGGCTACAGCTCAGAGTCGTCAGAAAAGTTATGCCAACCGTAGGAGAAGACATTGGTCTTTTGAGGTGGGGGATCATGTCTTTTTGAAGATATCACCTAGGTGGGGTCTTATGAGATTTGGGAAGAGTGGGAAGTTATCCCCTTGGTTTATTGGCCCTTTTGAGATTCTTGAGTGGATTGGGGAGGTTGCCTACTGTTTGGCATTGCCGCCACAACTTTTTGGAGTACATGACGTGTTTCATATTAGTATGCTTCGGAAGTATGAGTCGGATCCATCGCACGTGTTGGATTGAACCTACTTGGAGGTAGATGAGAATGCCTTGTATTAGGAGAGACCAGTGAGAGTCTTGGATAGACGGGACCAAGTCATGCGAGGCAAGACAATTTCCTTGGTCAAAGTATTATAAAAACATCACGAGGTTGAGGAAGCAACTTGGCAGCGTGAATTAGAAGTCTGAGAGCAATGTCTGGACTTATTTGTTGATGTTTGAGCATATGTTGAGATTTTAATTTTGTTCATGAACTGTAAAGACGTTGTATATGTTTTGAATTATGAGAACACTATATATGTTGATTATGTTTCAGAAACGCCAGCTTAATATGAAAATTGTATATGTTGTTTAAGTTTTGGAAATGTAAATTTATCATAAACATTGTATACGTTTAGGAAATATGAGATGTACGTATTGAAATTGGTTAGAACTACGGGAGATGCATATTGGTAATATATGTTGAGATGTATATTGGGAATTTGTTCATCATGTGAAGGGATTGAATGACCGGGAGGTAGGTCATGGTGTTGAGAATTGATTTGTAATCATTGTGGAAACTAGCTAAAACAAGGTTTTGAAACATGATTTATAATTTCGGGGACGAAATTCCTTAAGAGGGAGATTATAGCGATTCCAATTTTGACCCGACCTTTGTAATATTCTAGACTCGGGTTTTGTGGTTTAATATTGTTACCCATGTCATGTTTTCCCTCATTTGTCTTTGAGTTGGAGTGTTGGAGTGTCTTGGGCATGTTTGGGACAAGTTGGTTGCTAGTTGTTCAAGTTGTTGTTGTCCAGAAATTTTCTTTTTCGCTCGAGCGAGGCTTCTTGCACTTGAGCGAGCTTTGTGAGGTCCCAGTATTTTTGCAGACCTGTAGAATTTTGGAAGGGTAATGTTCTTCTCTCGAGCGAAGCTTTTTGCACTCGAGCGATGGTGTGCGTCTGTAAAGCTTCTGAAGAGGTGTATTTGGCACTTAAGAGACACTTTTTGCGCTCGAGCGAGGTCACTTATTGTGTCTGGTCGCTCGAGCGACAACTCTTTCGCTCGAGTGAGCCTCGTGTATATCAGTTTGCAGCAGCTCATTTTTACATTGAGTTATTATATCTTTTCACACAAAAAGCATAGATCAGCTCATTCTCTTTCTAAAACTCAACTTCTCTCTACAAATACCCTAGGATCTAAGGGTCTCTCTACCCTACTTCTTTTGATAAAGAGTTGGAGCATCTCAAAAGCTACCATTTCATCTTAATAGAGTTTGATTTCGTCATTTTTGAAGTTCATCCACTTCTGTTTTGGGCTTCTACACTTGAGGTAGGGATATTCTACACTTTCTTATGATCTTTAACCTAGTTATTTGTTGTTATGTATAAATGGTGAGATTTGGGGTGTTTGGAGAAAACCTAGGGTTTGGATTTAAATTGAAAAGAGGGGTTCCATGTTGTGTTCTATAAATGAGCATGGGGCTTTGAATATGAGGTCGTCTTGTGTTAGAATGGTAGATTTTAGCCTTTGAATTGATATTTGAAAAAGAGGGAAATTTGCCCTATTATATGTTAAATAATTATTTTGTATAAATAATGAAATTAGTATGAGAAATGTGAAATTGGGAGGATGTAGGAATGAATGGTGTAGTTGGATTTGTTTAATTACTCACCTGTGGAAATTTGATGAATTGTCTATTATAAAGATTGTATATCTGTTTAGAAATAACTGTATTGGGCTATCAGTGGAGGATAGCTATGATTGTTGTAGAAATTGCATGAGGATTAGGTGAATTGAAACTAATCATTTAAATTATCTCATTGAATATGACGGTGTGTAAAGGCATTGGATATGCATAATTGATAGTCATTGAATATGACGATACTTTTAAATACATTGTATATCTATGATGTTTTGGGAGGAGAAAATGGATGTACTCCATGTTTTGGGAAGAGATAGGGGATGGACTCCAGTAAAATTAAGTTAGCCGGAGTGTCCAAGGTGAAAGTCCTGAAATCATGTGTATACATGGGTACCGATCCTGCGGACGAAATTTCCATAAAATGGCAAGGTTGAAGTGCTTATATGATAATTATGTTGATTGAGAACCACTGAGTTGTAGCCTCGGTTTGGTTATTTGGAGAATTACAAATTTGGTCTATGAATTGAAACGAAATGAATTAACTTGAAATGAATAAATGGGAATGGATTGATACGTGAATACTGGATCTGTGTGGTCATATGAAGAATGTGCGTTGTCATAAATGTTGAATATATCTCTGACACTTATATCTTAATTAAACCTCATATATTATGATAGTCTGTTTGTACTGGGCTTTGGCTCACCCTACTTGGGAAACCACTTTCAGGTATTGGTGACATGCCTCTTCTAAGGACGTAGTTTGGTAGGGCTTTGGAGCTGGAAGCTCTATTTTGTTATTTTGTGGTTAAGTGTTTAATTATGTCACGCCCTCAAAATAAACCCATTATATATATCATTGGCATGCAATATTAAAAGAAACCAATTCATTATCTCATTCATCAGAGTATTACTAAATGAAAACAACACATGTAATATCAAATTAAATGCCCTATGGGCTTACATCTTTCCAAGCCAACACTTGGACACAAAAATATGAGTTCTAACTCAAATACAAATAAAGCCCTAGGCTTGAATGTTTATCAAATAAAAACAAATAACTAGAGATAGTCTTAAAAATCCAAATCCTTCCAAGCTAAGTCCTTGGAGGTAACTTATCACCTGGACCTGAAAATGATGTTCCCATAAAGGGTGAGCCACAGCCCAGTAGAAATATACTAAACCAAATATAAGCATTGATTAAAGGAATAGCATTCAATACATGGTTAACCAAGATAATCAATTACATCATTTTACAGTCTCATGACATTATTGTCTAAGACACGTTTTACTTTCCAACTTAATCAATATGGCTCAGAACCTGGCCAAACTTACAACAGTAAACTATACATACATAGCATATTCATATTCTTCCAATGTCAACAAACAGATGAGACTCAGGCTCAAATCAAAACACTTCATACTTCTAGTTTGATACACATTTCAGTGCTGTATCAATAAAAACACTTCAATATAAATAAGCACAAATAAAAGTGATGCTAATGGAGTCCATCCCCTATCTCCTCCCAAACAAAATCCGGTTTAGAGGTCCATCCCCTATCTTCCCCTAAACCGTGGAGTACATCCCCTATCTCCTCCCACACAAAACAATGTATGTAAACACATAACATATACAACACACAATCAATACACATAATGTCTGTATTAATTCAGCAGTCAAAATTGATGACTTAACCAATGATTAGTTTCAGTTATCCCTAATCCACATGCAGTGTCTACGACAAGCACGGCTATCCTCCACCGATAGTCCAAAACAGTTATTTCTAAACTGAAAATAAATATATCAACAATTCAATAGGCGAGTGATTTAAATTATCCAACTATGCCATTTAATCAATGAATTCCCCAATTCCATGAATTTAACCATATTTCCCCAATTCCATGAATTAATTATACAAATTAATTTATTAATACAACTAGGGTTTTTCCCAAAATTACCAAAGTACCCCCAACATATCAAAATACTAAAACTTAGAACAAAACTTATAAGATGGAGTAGGAAATCCCTACCCTTGAAGAAAAGAACTGGAATGAAAAAGATGACGAAAACCAAGGTGCTCCAAACCCACGATTGTTCAGATTAAACGGAAGCCCTCGACCCACTCAAACAATCCTCTAACTTTCTTACAAAGAGCTTAGGGTAGAAACACACTAAAAGGAGATGAAAACCTAGAGAGAAGGTGTGTAGAGAGAGAGGGAGCTCAGATCTAGGGTTTTCAAAACAAAAGAGATGAAAAAGTGAAGTGTTAACCCGCTGCTATCTACTGATATAACACAGGCTCGCTCGAGCGAAGGATTGGTCGCTCGAGCGACCAGACACAAGGAACCCTCACTCGAGCCAACAAAATGAAGCTTCAGGTCTGCAACCCAAAAGCACGCTCGAGCGACAGAATGCTCGCTCACGCAAAGAAACTCAAAACATACACCTCGCTCGCTCGAGCGAAGAAAATCTCGCTCGAGCGAATAATCACTGCCCTCAGGTCTATACTAGACGCAAACGCTCGCTCGAGCGAAGCAAAGCTGGATCGAGCCAGATGACACAAAATACAACCCTCGCTCAAGCGACCAAACCCTGGCTCGAGCGACCAACCCAAAAACTGGACAGCAACACTTGGTTTACGAACCCAACCAACCTGAAACAAACCTGCCCAACACATCCTATAACTCCAAATGAGGAAATAAAGGACGACAACAATAAATATACAATGACAGAATAAACGGAACCCAACTCCGGCTACAATAGTCAAATGGGAAAAAACCGGGGTCGCTATAAATTAAGCCGTGGGCTTTATATGTATGGAGCTTATGACTCCCCTTTTGTTGTAACCAAGTGAATGCCTTAGAAAGATGTAAGCCCGTAGAGCATTTATTTTGTTGTTATTAACTAATGTTACATGCTATAGATTCAGAATGAATATTTATGAATGTATAATGCATGTAATATCTTTTGTAATATGAACTATGATGAATGGAAATACATTAATTCTAGTATATTCATTTCTCTTATGAGTTGGATTATTTATATATATATATATATATATTGGCATTGCAACTTGGTATCAAAACGTACCAGGTTTTAATACTTTGGGTACGTGGGAAGTGGTTATTACCACAATGGGTTTGTCTCGTTTAGTTAAGATATTAGTATGTATTGTATGCTTATGTAATTATATGAGTATACGATTTAGTTTCTAAGATATTGATTGGGTCTATGGGTTTCTGGAAGTCCTATTGAAAAAGTACTCGATCACTGCTATTTCTAATTGAAACTCTAGCGACGCTACGGGACAATCACCATCTAGGAAGGAAATTCGTATGTGTTTATGTAATTATGTGCTTATGTAGAGTGAGTTACTGTTGTCCACCGTATTAGGACGTGAGTGAACTCCCACAACTTCACTGTTATAATTTCTTCTAAAACCTCAAAAATATTGCTCAATTCCTATTATAGGAGGTCACCGTTCAACTCCAACAACTTCACCATTATGAAAATGTTGCTTGCCCTTGCCCAAAACATCTTAGGAAACTTCTTGGAAGTTCAATCCCCAACATTGATCCAATTTTAAAACTACATTAATTGATGGATTATGCATGTTGGTTTGAGTTGTTACTAGCAATTAATTAATAATAGCTTAAAGCTCAATCTTCTCTACTTTAGTGCTATATTTATTAGGGGCCAATGTTGCTATATCATTGTCAAGGGCACAAAAACTAACATAAATTATTCAATGTTCTAGGGGACAAAAGGTTTAAGTGTTAATCTATAAATGGAATAAAGCAATAATACTCAAAAAACTAAACACATAATGAAATATAGATATCTTACAAGAGGTGAGATCCCCAAGGATGGATCTAGGGGGTGTGGAGGGAGGCGACCACACCCCCAAAAAATTAGAAAATATGATATATTATATTAGAAAATTTAAAATAATTAAAAATAATAAGGATTTACACCTCTAAATATATGTGAGACCTACCTCTTATGAGAAACTTCTATCTCATTTTTGTTTTGTTTAGTCAAGCCTTCATGTCATGCTATGTATCTCATTTTTTGTTTTGTTTAGTCAAGTCTTCACGTCATGCTATGTGGCAGCTTTATCTAGCCTAAAATAAAAAAATTATAATTCAAAGGTGTGGTCCAATTTGATCCCAAGACTTTGAATTTAATTAAGAACAATCTTACCATTTAGGCAACATACATATTATGATATTAATTTGTTTATTATTTATTTTTATTCTTACTTATTTGAATTGCAGACACATTGCGTGTGTCACTTGCTAATCGTTATTTGCATGATTTATCATTTTTAATGAACAAATCTATATACATTTTTTTTTTTAATTTTGAACATTTGGATCATAAATTTGGATAGAAATTTGGAAAGACAAAGGGAAATAATAATAAATAAATAAAATTATATTTTGTTGACATTGCTATTGCATTTTTTATTTTTATTTTTTAAAATTTTTACTTAAATTCATAATCCACACATAAAATAAAATTTTGGCTCATCAATATGAGAAACATGTCTCATCAATCATCACTGACGTTAAATTCCAATATACAAGCCTACTTCATCCTATTATTAAGCAAGATGACAAAATGAATCTTTGCAGGTTTTTTTTCCAAAGTTGAAGACATTATTTCTCGATAATTGTGTAAACTCAAGAGAGATACATCCTTGGAATGTTCAGGCTGGCAAAATAAGTTTAAAATGCTTGGACGTAGCGAATCTGGACAAATTAATTGTGAGAAATTGTAGTGAGTTGGCAGAGGTTTTTCAACTTGAGGGGCTAAATGTTGGAGAAGGACCACATGTTAAGCCATTAATTGAAGTAAGAATGATGGAATTGGATGGATTACCTCAGCTGACATGTTTGTGGAACAAGGATCCCCATGGAATTCTGGGCCTTCAAAGCCTACAATACCTAACAATTAAGAAATGTTCCCTCTTGAGAAATCTATTCACATGTTCCACCGCCATGGCTCTTCAACAACTTAAAGAACTTTATTTGGAGTCTTGTCCGATGATGGAAGAAGTTATTGCAGCAACAAAGGATGGGCACAGGGAAGTGATTGATGATGTGATTGAATTCCCAAAGTTGGAGTGGTTAATACTGAAAGATCTACCGAACCTCAATAGTTTCTGTAATGCAAACTATAATTTTAATTTGCCATCATTACAGAGAGTTGTTCTGAAGAGGTGTCCGAAGATGCACAACTTTACTTTTGGACAAGTACGAATGTTACAGATACTTGTAAGTACACATGGCAATGAAAGCCTTCAGACAGAAAATCTCAACAAGTATTTAGAGGAACGACTTCTAAAAGGAGAGGTAGATTTTTTTTTTCAACTTCATTTATGGTTAATTATTTTTGTCATTTGATGAACTCTTTTATCTTTGAATATTTACAAGAGAGTACTCAACTGGAGTGCTTCATATGTATTTTTGTTTAGTTGTATTTTACTTTCTTTCTTTTAGGAATGTGCAACCGTGGATGAAAATGATTACGATGGCAAAGAAAAAAAGTTCTCCAACCTTTTACGGGCTTGAGTAAAGTAAGCATGATCATCCTTTATTATAAATATATATGTATAAATTCCATAATACTTATAGGGAATTTTATAATAAATGTTTTTTTTTTAAAAAAAAAAGGAGAAAATTTTATTTTACCCTCTAAATTATTGCTTGAAAATCAATTCAACCCCTATACTTTCAATTATATCAATTTTACACATAAACTATTCAATTTTTAATCAATTGCGCCATTGTTGTAAGTTGTCTATAATTAGACGACATTTGCTGATGTAGTACCAAACTTCATTTCAAACATCATTTTGCCCCCCAAACTCTCCCTCAAAAATCAATTAGACCCCTAATATAGAAAAAAAATAAATTTAAATATTTAATAATAATCTTTCATCTAAAAAAGTGTGAAAATAAATTTTAAATAAATAAAAAATTGAGGATTAATCATGTTGAGTGTTCTTTAGAGAGTAATTGCTAAATTTTGCATTAAATTGTCATTCAATAGGTGATATGACTGAGTAGGTACTAATCTCGATTTTGTAGACAAATCTTGATATATTCATTTTCATTGTTCAATATAATTTTCAAATGTCAAAAAAGCGATGTTACTCACTCATTTGGGTATTAAATATTTTAGTCCAAAAGCAAAAAAGTCACTATAAATTATCATATCACTCTCTTTACTTTTCTACATATTTTTTCGTAAAAAGCCAAAAAATTACTAAAATAGTCTATTCCCAAACGAGGCCATGGTCTAAATTCAATTTTGAAATTACTATTAATCGATCAATTCTATTGAAAGTAATTTGGGAAATATGCTAGCAACAATTGTACAACACACATAAAGTAGCAAATGAAATTTCTACTCATTTAGTTTATCCAGGATCAACTCGAGAAAATTTATGATTCAAAGAGACAATTTGAAATGAAGATTTTATATTTTTAATTTATTTTTTTTTTGGCAAAGTATATTATTTAAAGATTATTTATTTTTTCATTTTTAGATAAAAAAATAATTAATTTTTTTTTAATATTTGAGGGATTAATTGATTTTTGAGGTATAGTTTGGGGGTAAAATGAAGTTTAGTACCATGTCAACAAATTCTATCTAATTTTAGATGGCAACTAATGCCGGAGTGAAATTGATCCAAAATTGAATAGTTTAAATGTAAAATTAATATAATTGAAAGTATAGGGGTTGAATTAATTTTTGTCAAGTCAAGTCCTTGACTTCGGTCTTAGGTTGAAAGTCAAGAAGTAGCTGCTCTCCTAGATGCACGAATAAGGATATAGAGTAGAATAGAACAAGGTAATTCGCAAGTATCGAAAGAGCATGTAATTCCATCAAAAGATCAGAAAGAGCTCTCTTAGGCAAGTAGTAGGGCTTTAGGGGGATCCCTAACCAAGGGATCTCTTTTGGGTGCAGGCTTGTTAGATCATAGAGAGTCTTTCCTTCCGAAGTCAACTCTTGCGATTGCGCCCCTCATCTATTAGTCTTACAATTTCTATCTTTCTCTTTCGGGCCGTACTCTCGGTGATAGTTTGTGGAGTAAAATGATATTTCTTCAAAAAAAAGTGTATCATATGTCCAGTTATGATTTATCGGCTGAATATAGTAAGTTGATACTCCTTTATTAAAAAACATGTATATATATACGATAATGCTACCATATGCAAGTTATGTCATTTGTAAGTTTGATTATCACAAATGGCATAACTCAATACAATGGAAGTCATAATTTTAAAAAATTAAAAAATTAAAAAAAATTGAGTTATAATTAAACATCATATGAGGTATAATCAAACAACTTTTAAATCATAATTAAAATAATGTTATAACTGATATCATAATGTGTCACAACTAGCAACACAAAATGTTATAACCAAAGACATAAAGGTTGTAACCAAAGCATAGAATTGTCCTACATTATATATACAGATATATGTAGGGGATTTCTATATCACACTTTAAAAAATGATGTATTATATGCCCGACTTTTTTGGTCTTTAGTTATGACTCATTTCGTTATAACTAAAAAAATCTTTGATAATACCTCAAGTGGTATTTGATTATGACGCATTTTTGTGTTAGTTATAACTCGTTGTAGTGTTGGTTATAATGTAGTTATGACTTACTGTAATTATTATTTTGGTTAAACCGGAGAATTTATTAGTTATATCTAAAGTGATATTTAATTATAATTTATTGCGGTCATTATGACTCAAAGTGGTATTAAAATCACAAACAAATTGTCTTAAATTGCATGTGAAACACCCCAAAATAGGAGTGTGTATTGTAAAAGCTCTTTTTATTTGGCATATTTGGTACAGCTTATTGTAAGTTAAAAGTTAATAATAAAAAATTAAAAACACCCCCTCCTCCATCTCCTAAATAGTCTTCTTTTTTCTTTTCTTTTCTTTTTTTTTTCCAATTTATTTAAACTATTTCTATTTTATAATCTACAAATGGAAGGTTCACTAAACAATCTAACATATTTTTAAAATTAAACAAAAATTACAAACAATTCAAAGAATTTGCACCAAACAGTCCCATTACAACATTGCTAAATTCCTGACGAGTATGACTAACAACTTTTTAATCTATGTTTATATATCTGGACAGGTAATTGATAGAATCATTGGCAAGCAGCAAAACCTTTTTCTGTTTAAGACACTCTCTGCTACCTTGGTGCAAGTTAAGCTCAGGTTTAACTCTCTTACTTTAGGCTGTCTTAAAAAATCATGAATATGTGAAGGGATTGTGAATTCAAATAAAAAGGAAATAGAAAAAATAAGAAGAAAATGAAGTAAAATAAGCTAAATTTATTTATTTCAATTTTTTTCTTAACAAATATGTTATGTAAATTTAATCATTCCAATTATAAAAAATAAATAAATAAACAATCATACAGAACACAAGATATACATGATACGTTCTTAGTCCTCTCCCTTCATAAAAGACTCCTGACAATAAATCTAAACATATAGTAAAAAACAAAAGACACCTCACAACAAAATTCAAAATCAAAACATAATATTAGATTTGAGTCCCTTTATTAAGAATTTACTATAAAAAAAAAAAACTAATCAAAAGTCACCTGTACATATTCATTCAATACGAGAAATTATTTGAATTTTTATTTTATTCATTAGTTTCTTCCTTCACAAATTGCTTCTCAATTTTAAAATCAAAAAGTTCCTATTAAAAACATTTTTAAGAAACGTCGTTAAATATTACAAAATGTGACGTTTAATAAAACGCCGTTAAATAAACGTCGCCAAAACTCATTTTTCCTGTAGTGGAATTGTCCATTTTATTTTATTTGACTCCATCAATATTTTAGTGTGCAGTTATACATTATCGAGTTCAAGTTGCTGAGATTGGAGTATGCTGGATTACCCTCCTTATAGCCAATGACAAAACTTATTGCTTCTTCCAATTAGTTAAAAGGCAAAAGTAAAAAATAAATAATAAATTGTTGGATGATTTCTAATTGTGTGTGTGCTTATTGTCATATACTACTACTTCATTAGTGTGTTTATTGGAAAACTATTTAGCTACCTATAGTTGTATAAGTAATACTTCATTAGAGTGTTTATTGGAAAACTATTCAGCTACCTATAGCTATATAAGTAATGACGTGTATATATATATTTGTGTGAACATGCGAGGCGTACTAAATCGAAATGTATTGTAATATTACTCTATCTTGATTCTTGGACGTGCTGATGATATAATTTGTATGATTTTGGAGGTTAGGCATGCTATATATCCTCGCAGGGTATTTTATTTGTTTATTTAATTATTTTTATTAGAATTTTATAATCATAATTCTATTAAAAAAAGGATGTCCGTATCAAAAATTTAATTGCCAAAGATTCACATTTATTTGTTATGCCCATAAAGAAAAGTGGGTGCTTGAAAAGTTACTATTTTAGTAGATTAAAATTTTTGTATTTAAAAAATGATTAGATTTTTTTTTTAGTTGGATATGATATTTGTAAAAAAAAAAAAAAGTGAAATGATTATGAATTTGATGTGATATTTTATTTTTTTATAAATTTTAACATAAAAAATACTAAATTTTTTTTGCCAAACACTCCCAAACTATCTTACGATGACCAAAATACCCATCCACCTCCACTCTCGCTTTTATTCATTTCTCTTTGCAGAAGAAATCAAAACCACCACCTCCACCCACCATTTCTTCTCCCACATTCTCTCTACACTTCTGTCTTTTCTCTGTCTTCTTCTTCATCTCTTCTGCTACTTCTATAGCGACCCCGGTCTTTTCTCTTTAGATTATTGTATCCGGACTTAGGCTCCGTAGATCCTGTCATTTTTTTTATTGGTTGTTGTTGTCCTTTAATCTCTTTGTATTTGAAGTATAGGTGGTGTTGGACGGGTCTGGTACAGGTTGGTTGAATTTTGATGCCAATAGGTGATGCCCAGATTTTGGCCTTCACGCTCGAGCGGAGGTTTTAACGCTCGAGCGGGCCCTTCTGAGGGCGTTACAACTTCTCATTACGACTTCGCCGTCAATGCCATCCTCACCGACGCCGAAGCTTTTTACATCATGCAATGACAACTATTGTACTACAAAGACGAGTTCAGAGACAGGCGAGTTTGTGACCGTTAACCCATCTCTGGTCTTTCCAAACCCTCGTCTCCGAACAGCCTACATTGCTCTCCAAGCTTGGAAAGAAGCCATATTCTCCGATCCCCAAAACCTCACAGCCGATTGGGTCGGATCTGGAGTTTGCAACTCCACCGGAGTTTCTGCGCTCCGGCGCTGGATAACTCCTCGATCTTCACCGTTTCCAACATCGATCTCAACCATGGCGACGTCACCGGGTACCTCCCAGAGGAGCTCGGACTCCTCACAGATCTCGCATTGTTTCACATCAACTCAAATCGATTTTGCGGCACAGGCCCTCACAAGTTCAAGAACTTGAAGCTTCTCTTCAAGCTCGATCTCAGCAACAACAGGTTCGCCAGAAAATTCCTTCGGGTGTTTCTAAAATTACCGAGTCTGAAGTTCTTAGATCTTCGTTTTACTTAACCAAATTAATTTCACACAAAAAATTAAATTTAGGTAACACTTCAATAATTAAAAAACTGAAACAGAATTTTAATTAATGAACACTCAGAAATAATTTCTGAAAACCAAAATTAATTTCTGAAAAAAAAAATTCCACAAATAAATATTCTAAATTGTTAATGACGCCAGTATATTATTACTAGTTGTCAAAGAAAATAGACAACATATTACTACTATCTGTCAAATAGTATATAATCACTATTTTTTTTTCCAACCAGAATATTATTTTGTAAATCCACATAAAATAATTTTTGTAAACGAAGAAAGAGAAAAAGAAACAAACGAAAAATTATGTAAACAGAATAATTCGAATCTGTCTTAAGATTGTTGAAACAATCTTCTGTGTAAATAAAATAAATTGAGACTAATTCAAACAAAATAAATAAATAACTTGCAGAATTTATTTTGTCGAACCAAATGAAAAATAAAAGACCAAATCGACTGTGTGACACTCTGTCCTTAAGATAGATTTGCCCCACTACGGTGCTTACGGTTATGTGGCGTCTATCTCTCAAGATACAATGATCTTAACCAATTTGTAGTAGCACTCCAAAACAAATTGTACGGCGAACCAAACATGTGTTCTAACACTCTGAAATTTATTCTAAAACTAGAATGAAGATTATAAATGCAAAGGAGCAAAAGATGATTGCAAGATGAACATTTCAGACTGATTTTCAGATCCTATAACACTGCTGGAATGTTGGTATTTATAGACACAACAAGTTATGTCCGAACAGGTGTGAATCTGTCCAACAGATTCAGATTTGAATTTAAACAGATATGCAAACTGTAGCAGTTATATAACTTCCCAGAACTCCTAGCAGTCTTATTTTCCAATCTGTTTGAAACTCAGCAGTAATAAACCTGTCCAGAAAATCCGAATAGGTATGAAACTACCAAATAGATGCAATTTTGAAAGTGAATAGATGCAACCTGTTTTGAACAGATTAACTGCTGTAGAACATATCTGTTGCTGAAATTGCCTGGACAGAATAGAATTTGAATCTGTCTGGGTGCAACTGTATTAACCTGTTATGGAATAGTTCTGAAAAAGGCACAATATATGGACACAAAAATCTGATTTCAAATTTAAATTTGAAATACAAATAATTTCCTGTAATGATTTTTTGAAAAAATTCAAAAGAATTTTGTCCAAAAAATTAAAGTTAGAACCGACCCGACCCACAACCACGCCCAACACGGTGGCAGCGTGCGCGCGTGTGGTGGTTTGGGCTAAGGTTCACTTTATCCATAACTCCTCCCTTCTACAAACTTGGGGTGCCCATTAGGGTCCAACCCAAGTGTTGTAGTCTAGAGCTTATATACACAAAGAAACTCTCTTAAAGTTTCAATGTGGGACAACCCATTAAAAGGAAACCCACATTTAAATCTTTAAATGTTCATTCCATGAACCCGAAAAAGACGCCAACTTCCCATTCACTCATAAATGGTTTTGACGAACCGTCTTCACCGTGTGACTTGCCACGTGGCAAGGAACACTTCACCTCTTCGGACCCACCCCAAAAGACATTTGGGGTCCACTCAATTTTGGACTCAAAAATAGCCCAAAATAAGGCTTTGTTACACCATTTTTCCAACAATTACTTCATTAGTGTGCTTATTGGAAAACTATTCAGCTATCTGTAGCTGTATAAGTAATGAGGTATATATATTTGAACACGTGAGGCCGTAATAAACTGAAATGTATTGTCATATTACTCTATCTTGATTCTTGGACGTGCTGATGATATAATTTGTATGATTTTGGTGGTTAGGCATGCTAATTATCTGAGATATACACTCGCAAGGTATTTTATTTGTTTAATTAATTTTATTAGAATTTTATAATCATAATTCTATTAAAAAAAGGATGTTTGGATCAAAAATTTAAATTTAAATTTTTCTTGCCAAAGATTCACGTTTATTTGTTATGCCCATAAAGACAAAGTGGGTGTTTGGGAAATTACTATTGTAGTAGATTAAAATTTTTATATTTAGAAAGTAATATTTGTAAGAGAAAAAGTAAAATAATTATGAATTTGATATAATATTTTATCTTATTTGTAACGCCCTCAAAATAATACATAAAACCCATCACTATAGAAATGCATTGATATAAAAGAAACCAACCATTTCTATTCATCAGAGTAGTTCTTACAACAGTATTACATGTTAACAACAAAAGCAAATGCCCTATGGGCTTACAGCTTTCCAAGTCAACACTTGGTTACACAAAAGAAGAGTACTAACTCTATACAAACCCTTGGCTTGATGTACATGTAATACAAACAAATAAACAAAAGAGTCTTCAACTCTCATCATCATCCAAGCTATGTCCTTGGAGGTGGCATGCTACCTGTACCTGAAAATAATGTCCCATATAGGGTGAGCCAACGCCCAGTAGAAATATGCTAAACACAGTATGAGCAATAACTAAGACATTAGCAATTGATAAATGTTCAATTTTCATAAATCAATTCATAACCCATTTTCATTTCATGACCACTGTGTTCATGTTTCATTTCATTTTACATTTCTCATCGATTTCACAATTTACATCAACGGCTCAGAACCTGGCCAACCACTTATATGAGATAGTGACTCATATTAAACGTTCCCCATTTTACAATAGATAAACATACTAGTTGTATCAACATCTCAACAGATAAGCATACAAGCTGTATCCACATTTCAACAGATAAGCATATTAGATATATCAACACTTCCAAAGATAAGCATATGAGCTGTATCAACACTTCCATAGATAAGCATATGAGCTGTATCAACACGTTAACTGACAAGCATATGAGCTGTATCAGTGGAGTCCATCCCCTATCTCCTCCCAAACAACATCCGGTTTAAAGGTCCATCCCCTATCTTCCCCTAAATCGTGGAGTACATCCCCTATCTCCTCCCCCCCCCCACACACAACATATATACACATAGTTCATATACACAATCAATCAATACATAACGTTAATGTATTCTATCAACCGTCATACTCTATGACATAACCAATTGATTAGTTTTAGTTTTCCTAATCATCATGTATTGTCTACAAAAATCAAAACTACCCTCCACCGGTAGCCCAAGCAATTATTTCTAAACAGATAATAAAAGCTCCAACAGATAAAATATCAATGTTTTCAAAAGTGAACGATTAATAAATCCAACTCCACTATTCTACTATATAATGAGCCATATTTCATTACTTCCAACTCAATTCCATATAACCACAATTTTCCCAAATTAATCACACCAATTAATTTATACAACCAATTAGGATTTTCTACCCCATTTCCCAATATTGACCCAATGGTCTATATATCATCAACCAACAACAATATCATTATTTTGAAACCAAAAATACACATTTTAGAATCAAAATCACAAAACCCTCTTTTAACATTTTGAAACCCTAGATCCCAAAATCAAACCATTTAACAAAGTGCTCAAAAATTTAGGTCAAAACCCATAGTTGTGAGTAGGAATCCCTACCTCCAAAGTTGACACCCAACGAAGAAGGTGAAGAAAACGGAAATGCTCCAAATCCCGAGATTCTTGGATCAAAAGATAGCCCTCGACGATCAACAACTTTTTTGTAAAGGCCAAAGGTGAGGAAACAACTCTTACTAGATCAATACCTAGAGAAAAAGCAAGGTTTAGAGAGAAAAGCTCTCAAATGGCGTTTTTGAAAAGTAAGAGAGAGAGTGAGGATGTAAAAAGTGATTTAGAAATGCCCAACTGCCTTCTGATATATGACATTCCCGCTCGAGCGAAAAACACAACGCTCGAGCGTCAAGCACGAAAATCTGGACACGCTCGAGCGTAAGAAGGCCCGCTCAAGCGCCAAGACACAAGAATAAAGTACATCTGCTCGAGCGCGAAAACCAGTCCGCTCGAGTGTAGATTTCCCCCTCCCAGAACTTCCACAGACAAAGAACGACCCGCTCGAGCGCCAACGTACCCGCTCGAGCGCGACCGCTTGAGCGTAAATAAACCCGCTCGAGCGTGAAAAACATGCTTGCAGAAGTTTTGCAGAGCACCAAAATACTGCGAGTGTGCAATATCCGCTCGAGCGCAAGAAGACCCGTTCGAGCAGACCGTCTAAAAACTAGGCAACAAGGAATTGAAACCAAGGCTTAACCAACCTGTAACAACCCTGCCCAAAACATCCTCAGACTCAAACAAATGGAATCAAAGGACGACAAACAAGATTAACAATAACCAAATCCACGGAGCCAGAGTCCGGGATACAACAGATACAAAAAGGGAAAACTGGGATCACTATATTATTAACTATTTTAGACTATTTTATCTTGTTATGAATTTTAATCTAAAAAATATTAAAAAAATTTTTTTCCAAACAAGCCCAACCTATCTTACGATGACCAACATACCCATACACTTCCGCTCTCGCTTTTATTCATTTCTCTTTGCTGAAGAAATCAAAACCGCCACCTCCACCCACCATTTCTTCTCCCACATTCTCTCTCTACACTTCTTCCTTTTCTCTCTCTTATTCTTTATGTCTTCTGCTACTTCTCATTACGACTTCGCCATCAATGGCGTCCTCATCGACTCCGAAGCTCTGTACATCAAGCAAAGACAGCTCTTGTATTACAGAGATGAGTTCGGAGACAGAGGCGAGTTTGTGACCGTTAATCCATCTTTGGTCTTCCCAAACCCTCGTCTCCGAACAGCCTACATTGCTCTCAAAGCTTGGAAAGAAGCCATATTCTCCGATCCCCAAAACCTCACAACCGATTGGGTCGGAACTCCACCGGAGTTTCTGCTCTCTAGCGCCGAACAACTCATCGATCTTCACCGTTGCCGGCATCGATCTCAACCACGGCGACATCGCCGGGTACTTCCCGAAGGAGCTCGGACTCCTCACAGATCTCGCATTGTTGCACATCAACTCGAATCGATTCTGCGGCACAGGCCCTCACAAGTTCAAGAACTTGAAGCTTCTCTTCGAGCTCGATCTCAGCAACAACAGTTCGCTGGAAAATTCCTTCGGGTGTTTCTAAAATTGCCGAGTCTGAAGTTCTTAGATCTTCGTTTCAACAAGTTCGAAGGCAATGTCCCCATTCTGGTGTTTATTTTTCTCTTATTGACTACTCTTTGGTGAGATTACTTGTTTGATTGCCGAGAAAATGTGGAAATCTGATTGAACTAACGAAATTTGGCTACTTTTTTTTTTTACAAACCAAACAAAGCACTTTTGAGATTTTTTAAATAGATTTATTTTTCACTATTGTTGGCAGATGTCATCGAAGGAACTATCAGATTAAAAGAACCAGTTTTAATAATTTATAACTATTTCCAATTCTTGTCAGTTCTTACTTCGGAAAAAAGGCTTGTGAACCAAGTTCTCTCCTGGTCGTGATATGAAGCATTTTACATTCATTTGAGTATCAACATTTTTCTTTTTTAATTACCAACCAGTGCGGGTGTACAGATAAATTTGGATAGAAAATTTGAACAGATAAAAATATTGAACAGATAAAAAATTGGACAGGTAAAATTTGGACAAATAGAAAATTTGCACAGATAAAATTTGGATAAATGGAAAATTTACACAAAAAATTGAACAGATAAACAAAAAAAATTGAACAAATTGACAAAAAAAAAAAATTGAGCAAATAGACAAAAAATTTGAAAAGATAGATATGAATTTGAATAGATAGTTAACGAAAAGTCAAATAGATAAAAAAAATCAAGAGGTAAAATTAGAAACAAAATGTCTTCTAAGACTTTTCACCAAACTATTTCAAAAAGTGTAGACCTATCACCAACAAAAAAAAAAAAAAAAAAATCACTGGACCTAATATCTTAGACAATTGTTAGAGTGAATTGTTTACTAATTTTCTTTTCAAAAAAATATGGATGAAAAGGTTTATAATTAGGTTGGGTAACCTGACTAGGCTAGGGAGAACTATATTCAATACATATCACGCCCCGACTTTTACTACTCACATGTTACGCCCAGACTTTTATTACTCAAATAATATTACCGCATCCGTTATTATTAATCAATTTTCATAAGGAAAATGCTATAGTCCCCAAATTTTCTACTAAATGAATGATTAAATGTCTCACACGGATGTGGGGTTCACACTTTTTGTGAACCCTACACCCATGTGAGACATTTGGTCATTCATTTGGAAGAAAATTTTGTATCTCTAATATTACCCTTTTCATAAAGATATATGTAAAAGCAATAATCATTTACATTAATGAATAATAAGGATTCCCTCTCATTCATACATTTCATGCAAAATGTAGTACAATTAAATGAAGTTGCCCACAGGTTTACATTACAACATAAAGAAAAGGGCTTAACCCTCTTTACATTACAAGGCACGCCAACAAATAAGGGAGATCCTCTAATCTTAAATTAATCTTCAACTTTGTACTTATAGCGATCCTGGTTTATCCTCTCTTTATTTATTGTATTCCGGACTCGGCTCTGTGGATGTGTTGTTGTCACTTTCTCATTTGAATCCTTTACTCCTTATATTTGAGTCTTGAGTTGTGTTGGGCAGGTTTGAAACAGGTTGGCTGTGCTTTGAAACCAAAGGTTGATGCCCAGAATTTGGCCTTCACGCTCGAGCAGAGCTTTTGACGCTCGAGCGGGCCCTTCGTTGTTGCTTCTCCGCTCGAGCGGGAGTTTTGACGCTCGAGCGTGAATATCGATCTCCTAGTATTTTCTCTACGAGTCTTCATACGCTCGAGCGGGAGTTTTGACGCTCGAGTGTGAACCTTTGATTTTGTTCCTCCGCTTGAGCGGGGAGTTTGATGCTCGAGCGGGGACCATGTCTGCAAAACTTCTGCAGGTGTGCAATCGATGCTCGAGCGGCGCTTTTGACGCTCGAGCGTGAGTCTGTGTCTGACGCTCGAGCTGGGGTTTCCACGCTTGAGCGGGGCGATTTTTATAATACTCTGAGATTTCACTTTTTGGATCACTTTTTGATTTCCTTTCTCTCTCTTACTTTTTCAAAACCTTCATTGGAGAGCACCTCACTCTAAAACCTTACCTTCTCTCTAGGGATTGATCTAGTATGAGTGATTTTCTCACCTTTGGCCTTTGTAAAAATTGTGTGGATCGTTGAGGGCTATCTTTTGATCCGAAAATTTTGGAATTTAAAGCACTTCGAGTTTTCATCATCTCCTTCCTTTGAGCTCCGAGTTTAAGGTAGGGATTCTCACTCATTCTTATGTGCTTTAACATAGACATTGAGTTATTTGTATAGATGGGTTGATTTGGAAAGTTAAGGTTTAAAATGTGTTATTTTCAAAAGAGGGATTTTGTGGTCTTGACTCGTAAATGTGTGGTTTGGGTCTTAAAATGGTAGTATTGAAGTTATTGAAACTATTTTGGGCCTTTGGGTCAATATTGAGAAATAGGGGAAAAAGCCCTAAATTGTTATGGCAAATTAATTCATGTAATTAATTTGGGAATTTTGGGAGCATGAAATTGAGTTGGAATTAGTGGAATTGGTATAATATGAGACGGAATGGTGGAGTTGGATTTATTAATCACTCACCTTTGAAACTTATTGATAAATTATCTGTTAATGTAATTATTATCTGTTTAGAAATAACTGCTTTGGGCTATCGGTGGAGGATAGTCTTGATTGTTGTAGAGAATGCATGATGATTAGGCAAACTAAAACTAATCAAATGAATATGTCATCGGATATGACGGTTCGGTTAATACATCAAATTTATGTATTGAATGATTATGTGTATGATACGTATTTATATACACTGTATTGTGTAGGAGGAGATAGGGGATGTACTCCACGGTTTAGGGGAAGATAGGGGATGGACTCCTAAACCGGATATCATTTGGGAGGAGATAGGGGATGGGCTCCATGGATACAGCAAAAATGTGTATCTTTTGATGTAATGGATACAGCGAATCTGTGTATCATTTATGAAGTGTGGAAGTGTTAATGTGATATTGATACAGCAAAAATATGTATCTCTTGTGAATTGTGGAAGTGTTTTAATATGAGTGATATCTTATCTGAAAATAAATTATGGATAAGGATAATGCTTTAATATGAGATACATTCTCATTTAAATTGTTTGGCCAGGTTCTGAGCCATAGTGATGAATTGAGAAAATGGAATGAAACATGGACACTTTTGTCATGTAATTGAAACAGGTTGTAAATTGATTTATGTGAGTTAAACACTTATCAAATGCTAATGTTTTAGTTATTGCTCATATTATGTTTAGCATATCTCTACTGGGTGTTGGCTCACCCTATATGGGACATCATTTTCAGGTACAGGTAGCATGCCACCTCCAAGGACGTAACTTGGGAGGCTTGAGGCTGTTTGACCTTATTTTGTCGTTCTTTTTGTTGTATTACATGTATATCAAGCCAAGGGCTTATTTTGTGTAGAGTTAGTACTCTCCCTTTTTGTAACCAGGTGTTGACTTGGAAAGTTGTAAGCCTATAAGGCATTTACTTTTGTTGTCAACATGTAATACATTTTGTAATGAATACTCTGATGAAATGTAATTATGCTTCATTCTCTTATGTTTAAGCATGTCAAGAATGTATGAATTATGGATTTTTTTAAGAGCGTTACAATACTTGAAAAGTTATCAAAGTGAGATGAACATATATCCAGTAGAAATTCCAATGACTCAAGACAATAATGACAAATAGATAGATAAGATCATGAATGCTTCGCCTCATACTATATAAGTAATGTGGCTTTTATAATCAAAGAATACATACATATGTATATCTTTTCCTTAAAAATCTTCTTCATCAATCAAAGAAAAACCTCATTTTAATTTATCTTTACAATTCATCATCTCCATTTCAAAGGATTTTCAAAACTCAAAACACAGTTTATAACAAAATCCCAATTACACTTCCAATACATCAATCATATTTTATGGCCTAAAGTACAAACGCAAATGAAACACCTACCACAATATATGTATATATATATATATATATTTATGTAAAGAGCCAAAAGATAATTAATAGAGTAATAACACGTACTCTCTTGTTTTACCGAACATAGGTACGAAAGGTAAATGGTACACCTTTTCATGGCAATAATAACATAATTCGTATTTTACTGGCCATAAGCATGGAAGGCAAATGGTACACCCTATTATAGACACCCAATTTTGACCAACTCTAAGATTTGGGCGCTTTCTTTTGATTACTCGATGATAAAAATAAAAATTTGTTTCTCACAACATCTTTACTAAGAAAGATGGAATTCAAGTCTTATCCTTGACCCTAAGCTTGTTTTCTCTTTCTAAACTTTTTTTTCGCGCTTTGTTCCGAGCATTTCCATACTTTTCCGAGGCTTATTTTTTTAAATTTCAAAATAAAATGTGTTTCTCAAGAAATTGAGCAAAGAATAGTGTGGAAATAAGAGGAAAGGATGATAATTCTGTCGAAAAATCTTATTTCGTGCAAAATAGTCAAGCCAAGGCCAATATTTTGGCCGGCTAGCCAAGAAATTAGCTGGTTGGCTAATTTGTTCAGGAACAGGACAGTTTCGACAAAATTCTTGTTTAATGCGTGTGGAACATGCCACCTTAAATATTTCTGATACATTCATGCACAAGATGCATGTACACTCAACCTCCATTGTCAAAAGCACTTGCCTCTTCAAAAAATGAGTAGCTAAACCAAGGGTCAAGTGCTTTATCCTTGTCACCTCATGGCCCGATGTCTTCCACCTTGCCTCCCACAATCTTTTTTTTACTTAGCCTTCCACCATTGCTTATACAATGATCATCAGATTGTTAGGAGATGAGGGAGGATTTAAAAAAGAAGAGAGAGATAAAGAGAAAGAGAGAAGTCTAAGCTTTGAATTAAAGAGTTAGCCAAAACTTTCATTTTCCATATACAATGATATACCATCTTTCATATATCAAAACCATCTAAGAAATTCCATTATGTTCAAATTCTAGTAGCTTTGATCAAATGAAGAGTGATTGTTGTTGAAAGTGAGAAAATTAGAGAGTTAAAAATTCCCCCCCCCCTTCCCCATACACACACTGTTAAACAACCCCAAAACACCATTCTAGCAAAAATTTCAAGTTTTTGAATTAAGGATTGAGAATATAATTCACAACCTAGAGAGTGATCAAATGGAAATTTAGAAATCAAGAAGTTCATCATTTCCTTAGAAGATGAATTTTGCAAACTGTCATTTTCTTGCATTTTCTATCTTATATTTGGTTGTCTTGCTTCAATTTCATATTATAAACTTGTTGTAATCTAACTGAAAGTGGTTATTTGAGCCACATACATATTCCCCGTTTGTTTTTTTTTTTTTTTTTTTGGTGTTGCAACAAAACAGAGTTTTTTTGCCAGGCCGACCAATTTATTAGCTGGACGGCTAATTAATTGGCTGGCTAGCTCACTTTTTGGCCGACCAGCCAACTTTTTCTAAGATAGAATAAAGCAGTCTTCTGATGATGAGCAGAACAGTTTTCATAGATCTCTAAGGCATATGAAGTTAATGTTTTTCTTTTAATTTGAGAGAATTGTGAGGTTTTCATTTGTTGTAATATTTTCTACCTTTCCTCCCTTATTCGGATATGTAATTATTCAAGTGTTGTAATAATTTTATAGCGATCCCGGTTGTCCCTTTACTGTTCTGTTGTATTCCGGACTCGGTTCCGTGAAGTTGGTAGTTGAATCTATCTTGTTGTCATCCTTTAATTCCGCTTGATTGAGTTTTAGGATGTTTTGGGCAGGGTTGTTACAGGTTGGTTAGGCCTTGGTTTCAATTCCTTGTTGCTCAGTTTTTAGGCTGTCCGCTCAAGCGGGTCTTCTTGCGCTCGAGCGGGAATTGCACACTCCCAGTATTTCGTGTCCCTGCAAAACTTCTGCAGGTGTGATTTCTGTGCTCGAGCGGGTTTCTTTACGCTCGAGCGGTGGCGCTCGAGAGGGTTTGTTGGTGCTCGAGCGGGTAGTACCATTTTGGTGTAAGTTCTGGGAGGGGGAAATCTACGCTCGAGCGGACTGGTTTTCGCGCTCGAGCGGATGTGTTTTATTCTTGTGTCTTGGCGCTCGAGCGGGTCTTTTTGCGCTCGAGCGGACCTAGTTTTTGTTCTTGACGCTCGAGCGTTGTGTTTTCCGCTCGAGCGGGAATGTCGTATATCAGTTGACTGTGGGGCAGTTTTAAATCACTTTTTCACTTTTCTTCTCTCTCTTACTTTCCCAAAAACCCCATTGTTGAGCTTCTCACTCTAGAACTCTACCTTCTCTCTATGTATTGATCTAGCTAGGGTGTTTTCCTCACCTTTGGCCTTTACAAAAGAGTTGTTGATCGTCGAGGGCTATTTTTTGATCCGAGAAACTCATGGTTTGGAGCAAGTTCGTTTTCATCATCTTCTTCGTTGGTTGTCATCTTTTGAGGTAGGGATCCCTACTCACTCTTATGGTCTTTGACCTAGATTTTTAGTTGTTTTGATAGAGTGTTGAACTTGGGAAATTTTGGGACTTAGGGTTTCAAAATGTGTAAACAGGGTTTTGTGATTTTGGGCTCATAACTTGTATTTTGGGTTTCAAAGTGATGATATAGTTGTTGGTTGTTGATATTAGGCCATTGGGTCAATATTGGGAAAAGGGGGGGTAGAAAACCCTAATTCGTGGTATAAATTAATTGGCATAATTAATTTGGAAAAATTGTGAACTTATGGAATTGTGTTGGAAATAATGAAATTGGTTCATTATGTTATGAAATGATGGAGTTGGATTTATAAATCGCTCACTTTTGAAAGCATTGATATTTTATCTATTGGAGCTTTTATTATCTGTTTAGAAATAATTGCTTGTGCTACCGGTGGAGGGTAGTTTTGATTGTTGTAGACAATGCATGATAATTAGGCAAACTAAAACTAATCAGTTGGATATGTCATAGAGTATGACTGTTGATAGAATACATTAACGTTATGTATTGATTGATTGTGTATATGACCTATGTGTATATGCATTGTGTGTGGGGGAGGAGATAGAGGATGTACTCCACGGTTTAGGGGAAGATAGGGGATGGACCTCTAAACCGAATGTTGTTTGGGAGGAGATAGGGGATGGACTCCACTGATACAGCTCATATGCTTGTCAGATAATGTGTTGATACAGCTCATATGCTTGTCATTGGAAATGTTGATATTGCTAATATGCATATCTGTTGAAATGTGGATACAGCTTGTATGCTTATCTGTTGAGATATTGATATAATCAGTGTGATTATCTATTGTAAAAATGGAAAATGTTTAATATGAGTCCTTGTCTCATATAAGTGGTTGGACAGGTTCTGAGCCATTGATGGAGATTGTGAAATTGATAGGGAATGGAATTGGATTGTGAATTGGTTTATGAAAATTGAACATTTATCAATTGCTAATGTCTTAGTCATTGCTCATACTGTGTTTAGCATATCTCTACTGGGCTATGGCTCACCCTATATGGGAATATCATTTTCAGGTACAGGTAGCATGCCACCTCCAAGGATGTAGCTTGGGAGGCTAGAGACGGGCAGACTTTTGTTGTTAGTTTCTTGATATATTACATGTATATTCAAGCCAAGGGCTTAATGTGTAAATGAGTTAGTACTCTTTTGTTGTAACCAAGTGTTAACTTGGAAAGCTGTAAGCCTTTAGGGCATTTGCTTTTGTCGTTAACATGTAATACTTTTGGAAATGGAACTCTGATGAATAAAAGAATGTGGAACTTTTATATATCCATGCATGTCTATATTGATGGGTTTAATGTTATTATTTGAGGGCGTTACAAATTTCCCGCCTCGTTTCTTTTCTATCCTGTTCTTTACTTACTTTTCTTATTCGTAAATATATAGTATATTTTGTTTTTCATCATATCCATACTTTGCATCCATGTTTCATGCATTAAGATTAGGCCAAATTTGTATGTATTAGTTTAATCAATTATTATGTGATTTTGTGCGCTACTCTCATGTCTTGAGATGATTCACATGTCATATATTAGAAGCTGGATCTTAGTTGCATTTCATGAGTGAATTGCATTCGAATTTTGTATATAAGATCATGCATGTTTTACTAACTTTGTTTTGTAACTGTTCACGGAACGCTGGTAAATATATAAGTTTTCATGCTTTAGCATCCTGCTTGTGTGTGTTTTGCTTACTATGTTTAGCATTATACCATAAGGCTATTTGCTTATTTGGTATGACTCTATGCATGTCGGTGGATAGAGATTGTGTCTCTTAATTTGGAATGATATTGATTTTCATGTTTATAAATTTCTTTAAGTTGTACATTGTCAAAACTCTTCCAAAATACATGAAATCAAGTTGTTCCAAAATAAATGACGCAGTCTATACTTGTTTGCATCACATAGTAAATTTTAAGATTTATTAAATAATCAGAATATGAACATATAAAGTGAATAAAAATCATATCATAGTTTAATATAGGCCAATCTTTTGATTGGGTGAGTGGGGGTTCTCAATTAATGACTTTCTCCTCATACCTAAGGTTCAGAACCAAGTAACCTTGGTTACGACGAATAGTGGCTTTAGCACGAGTCACGGGTTTCCTAATTTTCTCAAAATATTAGGAGGCGTCTCTCAGATCTGATAACGCAATCCATTTATGGTAAAGGTTTTGCAATAAAATAGATTTTCTATAAAAGTTGCCAAATCTAGACTCTCATCTATGCACTAGTGAAACTAGATCAAAGAAATAGAGGACCCGAACAATTTAGCGCGCTCCGATACCCCCAGGGTATGTTACACCTATATAACAATACAAATTTACCAAGCGCTAGCTGGAAGGTAGTGGTACCTCTGATTCGAAACGCCTGGTACCTCTGATTCGAAGGGCATCAACATCATCAACTCATCACAATTCCACATAAATTCCAAATTACACATTTATTCTATATGGCATAACACGTGTATTCTAGTCAACAACAATCAATACCATCATTCACTAATAGCCAAAGGCAAAACCTCTAAGCAACGAACATCCAACTTTCATAATAAAATAATATAATCCTCATAAAGCATTAAACTTAACAATGATAACAACAATAATAACAACATTAACAATAACCATAACAATAACAACATTATACCCAAGGTATAAGCTCTTTTTTGTTTCTCAACTTACCAAAAGAGTTTATAAACATCATTTTTATTTCAAAACCAAAACCCATTATCTCAAATCTATAACATCCATAACCCTTTTCAAAAATCCCCTTTTAACTTGTAAAAACCCCAACTTCATTGATCTACACTCATAACACAACAAATACACAATGCAAATTAAATTCCACAACCCAAAATAAATAACAAATCTAGGGCTTTCAAGAAAATCCTCAAACACAAGATTATCTAACCCAATATTTCCCAAAACAACAAAAACATGAGATTCAACTCCACGACTCAAAAACCTGAACTCTCAAAACCATGCTTTAGAAAATCTCAAGACAAATCATGGGTTTTAATGCAACAAAAACTACCACTTATTTATCTTGTGAAAAGGCAAAGAAATCCCTACCTCTTGATGCGAAGAGGAGAAGGAAAGAAGAAACCCAAAACTCAACTGCGACGAAAACATGATCTGCTTAGATAAATACGAAGCCCTTGATGTGCTCAACAATCTATCCCAAAAGAGTAAGGTGAGAGGATTACTCGATATGAGTAGATTTGAAGAAAATTAGAGCTTGGAGAGAGAGAAAATGGTGTTCACAGTAAAAAGGGAAAGGGAGAGAGAGAGAGAGAAGAAGAAGAAGAAGAAGAAGAAGTAAAAAGAAAAGTGTTTTGAGGCCCTATTTATAGTACTATGTTAAACACAATATCTAACCCAAAGTCAAATAAGAGAATAACTCAAAAGATCCCCAAAAAGATGCCAAAACCGCAGCCCAAACAGATTTGAAAATCTGCTAGGTGTCGACACTTATAATTGGTGGCATTGACACCACTAACCAGAGGTGAAATAACCCTACACAAAACTGACCATGTATGGACCCCTAGAAGCCCTAGCGTCGATACCCCACTAACCAGAGGTGAAATACCCCTACACAAAACTAACCATGTATGGACACCTAGAAGCCCTGGTGTCGACACTAGAAAGCAGTGCTGCAACATGCACAACCCAGGTCCAACAGTGTCAACACCAAGAAGAGCTGGTGCCGACCCCTGAAGGCAGAAACCAGAGAGAAAAGAAAAGATAGGCAAGTGTCAAAGCCCAGGAAGCAGAGGGTCGACACCTTGGGCAGAAATAAAAGGTTTCAAGGCACCAAACAAAACAAAACAAGTGCATAAAACTACCCAATCAAGTTTAGACCGGATTTTAACAATCCAAACCTATGATACACCAATTCTAAACAAAGTTTAACTCATAATTCACTCAATCAACAACCAAATATGCTTCTCAAAGGATCTACATGACAAGATGGAAAGAAATTAAATCCGTCACAAGGACCAAAGAAGCACAAGTGTTACAGTCCATGTTAGCCAAGACTCAACATGGAGATTGGTGGCAAATTTAGCCATAGAAAAGATATTTTCATAGATACATATCTTGAATGAATCACATAATACTTGCAAGCAATGTTTCACCACAAGATAAATACACTTGTGAGTATGTGTAAATTTATTTTGTGAGTATTTTGTGACCTATTGTGTGATTTATTGTGTGATTTATTTTTGTACATATATAGTCATTCAAGATTGATTTGACAACTGTTCTTTTAGTAGCTCCTTTACCTTTTTAGAAGAATGTTGTTGCTAAAAAAAATTAAGGCATTTGAATTGAGAATTAAATTTTTTTACGAAAGATAAAATAAAATTTGATATGACGTTTTTAGCAATTGTGAAATAGGGATTGTTCCTATTATTTTTTTTTCTTTTGTTATCTAAATAAGATAAAATAGAATGATAATTTTTTTTAGCTTAAATAGCCAAAAACTGGCTTTTCTAGCAATAATATAAAATAAAAAAAATCAATAAATTTAACTTTAGGTACTCAAAAATAAAATACTTGGATCCAAATTCAACTATTATATAATTCTAATTACTTTTTCACAATACTTAAAAAATTATAACTAAAATTATAAGAGATTTCTTTCAAGGAATCAAGGACCAATAGGTCTACTATCTAAATAAGATAAAATAGAATGATAATTTTTTTTAGCTTAAATAGCCAAAAACTGGCTTTTCTAGCAATAATATAAAATAAAAAAAAATCAATAAATTTAACTTTAGGTACTCAAAAATAAAATACTTGGATCCAAATTCAACTATTATATAATTCTAATTACTTTTTCACAATACTTAAAAAATTATAACTAAAATTATAAAAGATTTCATTCAAGGAATCAAGGACCAATAGGTCTACTTTGAGGCTAAGTAACCAAGTCAAGCCATTGTAGAAAAACATCAGTCCATGTTAGAAAGTTCATAGCATTACGCACAGAGTTGATCTTGGCCCAAAGCGAGTAAGGCGGTCTGAATAAGGGCTACCGAATAATTTTAATTATTATGGTTAGTAGGTTTAAAAATAAAGATCTAAACAAAGTCATGTAACTTCACAATCTAAATTAAAGGATTTTAGAGTATCTCCAACTCTTCATTTCTTTCCTGAATTAATTTGATTATAGATTTGTGAAAAAAACTTGATTTGATATAAATTACTCAAACTCTTTCGTGAAATTTTCGTGAAAATCTTTCTAAAAATTCTCTTCATATCTCAAGTTTTCCTTTTTATCAAATTTGAGGCTAAATAACTTAAATTATAAGAGATTTCATTCAAAGAATCAAGGACCAAATAGGTCTACTTTGAGGCTAAGTAACTGTCACGACCCCATTCTGTCTCTAGTAGAATGATGCCGTGATGGCCAGTAATCTGAGATTACCAAAGGCCAACTTACAAAGATTCACACAACGGAGTATACATATGGGTCTTACATGTGCGGAAGCATAAATTTAAATCCAAGTAGTTCATAAGAGCTGTGGATAGATCAAATGAAATGACATATATCTAAATCATGGTTTTACAACTTGAATACAAAATAAAATGAAGTACATATTACATCTTGATCAAAAGGCTTCTCAAGCCGAAATGTACAAAAGACATGAGCTACAAAGCTAAGAAGCATAATCTTCAAGATGCTAGCAAAACATGAATTCAAATACAAGTTGTAAATAACATCTTAGGCGTCACCGCCTTCTTCCTCGTCACCTACATATATATAAAGGGGAGGGTGAGCTTGGATACTCAGTGAATGATATAAGTAATAAAGGTTTGAATGAATGATATCCGAGATCTTTATCAAAACATTACATATTATATCTAGTAACAAAACATGGGATGAACCAAGTTCATCAATCAAAATCTTTCAAAGCTTCTTGGATGTTTACTAACATCTACATAATACCAAGGGATGACATTTCAGACAAAACAATGGAATAATTGTCCTGGAATCGAAAGCACACCCGTTCATGACCGTCGGTGGCCGACCTGAAATCGATTAGACAAACCCACCTGTACAAGACCGTGGGTGGTACCATCCGTACATGACCATCGATGACACAAGAGATATCTCAAACAAGGGTGCTACATGTATTAACGTCCCCTAGCACGAAAAAACCTTCCAAGAATGTCATCAAAACAAAAATAATACTTGATACAAAAGCTAATGGATAATCATTCATACTTGATCAAATACTTTTCCAAAACAAAAAAAAGCAAAGCTTTTATCAAACATTGTAACATTACTTTATTAAAAATACCGCTCACAATAGCTCTTCAGATGTAGGGCTTAAGGCAAGAATCCAAGACCCACAATCATATAGCAAAGTCTATTGAATGCATTTCAAGAAGACAAGAAGGAATGCTCAAAGACGGGTATGAAATGCACTTTCAAAACAAGCTTTACATGAGTGAAAAAGATCCCAACATTTCTTTCCAAAACCAAGTCAAGATAAAGCAAAACATGTGCTGGGAGTTAAATCACTATTTTTCTTCTTGGAAAAGCATGTTGGGTTACCAACCAGGTCTTGGAATGGGTGCACAGAGATGATCTAGGCCAAAATGACCTAGTTGGGTGAACTCAGGAGGTCTTGGTTGAGGTGTGGTCTCCTAGGCCTAGGTGTGCGGCTGCCTACTGAGATATTACAAGATGCCAGCAAGGGTGTACCATGGTCAGCCTAGGTATGCAGTGGTTGACCTAGGTGTGCATTCAAGATAAACTAAGGTGCAAGTGATCATGCAAGGTAGGCCAAGGTGAGATACGATGCTTAGCCTAGGTGTGAGGTCTAAGCAAGAGTGGGTCTCAGTGTCCACACTTAGGGAAATGAAGTTTGGAAATCTGGGTTTCCCCTTTGAAGAACATGAACATGAAGAACATGAATGCCAAAAATCTTAACTTCTTATTCAGAATCTGAGATTTATGACATGAGTTCAAAAACATGGACATGGGTACCCATACTTGGAGATTTCATGAAAACAAACACAAAAATATGGATCTTGATACAAACTTTCAGATCAAAACATGGTTTTTTTTCAAGAATATAAGAACATCATTTTCTCTTTCTAAAACAAAACTTTAAATCAATGCATGGCTCATGAATCATGATAGATCATGCAAGGTGATCAGATCAATATAAAGAACAACAAGAGTAGACCAAGAATTTAACCTTAAAACACGAATCCAACGGTTCAAAGTATGAAGATCAAGCTTGGAAATCTAGTTCTTACTCTAAGAACTACTTCTTCTTCTCCCTAGAGCTTCTCTCTCTTCTAAGGCAAAGATATAGCAAATGATATGTTTTCTCAACAGCTCACTGACTAAAGCCTACTGGTGGGACACGTGGCATCACCGGATTAAATCTTCTCAAAAAGTGCCAAAGTGAAAAAAAAAGAGTATGACAAAGTGTGTATAACAAGTAAGGTGACATGGGCACTCTGACAAGGCAATGATCCCGGATCAAACATAGGTTTCGGCAAGTAAGGTTTCTCTGATCTCGGCTAGGAAGGATAACACTTGACCTAGCTGTGCCACACCTTGGCCTAGATGTGCCATACCTCGGTCTAGGTCATACCAGTCCAGGAACAAGATCGCTAGGTGCAAGGGTCAAAGATCTCGAATGCCTAGATGATAACATCTCGGCCTAGATGGTACACATCTCGGCCTAGGTGATGCACACCTCGGCCTAAGTGATGCACATCTTGGCCAATATGCCAGGGTGATGGTGGAGGTCAACCAAGGTGGTTTCAAGATGGTCCTAGGTGTTGGCGCTCAACGGCCTAAGTGCAAGAGGTTCAAAGGTGTGACCTTGGCTTGAGACAGCAAGGATAGATGACTTAGGCTCAACACACAAAGCAAGGAACAAAGCATGCATATAACACTTAGGAAAAACAAATCAAAGTCTACAAATACAAGCTTAACATGGCAAAATCATATAAATGCTCATGAATATGACCAAGGCAAAAACGAGGGTTGTTATAGTAACCAAGTCAAGCCATTGTAGAAAAACATTAGTCCGTGTTGGAAAGTTCGCAGCATTATGCACAGAGCTAATCTTGGCCCTAAGTGAGTAAGGCAGTCTGAATAAGGGCTTCCGAATAATTTTAACTGTTATGGTTAGTAGGTTTAAAACTAAAGATCTAAACCAAGTCATGTAACTTCACAATTTAAATTAAAGGTTTTTAGAGTATCTCCAACTCTTCATTTCTTTCTTGATTTAATTTGATTATAAATTTGAGTAAAAAACTTGATTCGACGTAAATTATTCTAACTCTTCATCAAATTTTCGTGAAAATCTTCCTAAAAATTCTCTTCATATCTCAAGTTTTCATTTTTATCAAATTTGATGAAAAAAAAAATATATATATCTTTAATATCTTTTTAAATTTTTATCAAATTTAAATTTGATAATTTCTAAATTTGATATTAAAAAATAAAGTTTCTCTTAAAGACCAAATATATATATAATATATATATATATATATAGATCTCATTGATTCTAGGTATGGCTCTTATTACATTAATTTTAAATTTACATTATATATCTTTAGAGTAAAATAATTAAATAAATAATTTTGTTTATTATTTATACGTGAATAGCCTTTGTGCCAGATCCCTCAACCATGCGTGAAACCCACGAGTTTACAAAATGAAGAAAGAGAAGAGAGAGGAGAGAGAGAGAGAGAGAGGAACACGATCTTGGGTTGGGTTGCTCTGAAGTCGAGCGACCAACTTGAGTGTTCACCGATGACGACGATGACTACCGACTGGGTGTTCACCGATGACGACGATGACCACCGACTGGGTGTTCACCGACGACCGCCACTGACCACCGACCTAGGTAGACCACCGTGCACCTCTCTTGCTGTTGAGCATTACAACATTCATAGGAGATTGGCAATGTAAGTAAAGGTTGAATCTTGCTGATTTTGGCAAAGTAAATATTGGCTTTGAATGTGTTTTTTTTGGCAACATTTATAAGAGCATTACAACATTCATTAGAGTTCATTGATTTTGCTGATTTTGCCAAGAAAAACACATTATAGTTCATTGTGAATCTTGCTGATAAAGGTTGAATCGCGCTCGTGTTCTGATTTCTTGTTTGAATTTTGCTGATAATGATTCATTGTGATTCATCATTCTGTTCATTCAATTGCAAAAGGATTCATTGAGATTGGCTTTGTTTTTTTTATTTTTATTTGGTTGTGTGGCCAATTTTTTTGTGTTGATGCATTCTAGGTGTTTGTTGAAAGTCCACATAGAAAGAATAAAGCTTTGTAGCTCGAATTTGATAAGGTATTCTAGGTGTTTGTTGAAAGCCCAGATAGAAAAACAGTTTCTATGATTTTGGACTGAATGTAGTGACTGAATTTTAGACTGAAACAGTTTGCACGATATTCAGATACTTTGGGTGGGTCTGAAAGAGAGAGAGAGAGAGAGTGATAGAGAGGAGAGAAAAGGTGTATGTGCACGTGAGGTCCAAAATCGGAGAGAGAGGGTGCTAAAATTAGGGCCATTGGGGTTTAAAATTCGGGCTACGAAGCTTTATTCAATTTTCAAACTTCCCCTGGGGCTTAGAAAATTTCAGGGCGGGCCCTGATTATGCAGAGCACACTAGAGAAAATTCATGAGCACACATCACCCAAAAAAAAAAAAAAAAATCAACATACTACTACATAAACATAAGACGAATTCATTATTTATAAATAATCATTTAATACAAAACATATAAAATTTCACATGTATTTATTAATATGACATCATTACCAGATCTACTGTTTAGGAAGTTTAAATTATTCTGTTTGGTTAATAGTTTTTGAAAATTATCATTTATAGAGTTGCCACTACCCACCACTATGTCATAATAATATCACTGCCACTCTTAACTAATGTAATTAATATCATAAATTATCATAGAATCTTAACATTTTGGATTGTGATTCACCACAACAAATCATAACTTTTATTAGAATCATAACTATCTACGTTAAAATCATAACATTTTAAATTGTGGTAACAACTCATAAATTTTACCAATAAAAGTTAGAACAAATCATAACTTTTATCAGTACAAATTATGACTTTTCAATTTAAAATCATAACATTATAGATTGTATATGGTTCACCGCAATGACTCATAACTTTTCACATTGAAATTATAACATTTTATATTGTTGTTACAAATCATAGCTTTTACCTATAAGAATCTTAAAAAATCATAACTTTTATCAGTATAAATCATAGTTCTCACATTGAAATCATAACATTTTGAATTGCGCTTCACCATAATAATTCATGACTTTTACCAATACATTATAAAGTTTTGTTTATTGGGCAATCAATTGGATGTCAACTTATAATTCATTTTCTTTAATCGATTATTCAATTGATATATTTATGATAAAGATGCTCACAGACCCGACCAATCCAGCAAATTTGACTGACCTGACCTAATCCATTCACTTTTAAGCGGTTTCAATAGTATGGGTGGACAGATACAAATGAAGATTTTTCAAATCCTCTTATATTCGGACGGATGGTGGATGAGAGGTCACCCAACCCAACCCGATCTGCCAACTCCCTTTAAAAAAATGAAGTTATATTTTTATGTTGTGTTAAAAAAAAAAAATTTATTTAATAATAATATTAGCTACTTATGAAATATGTATGGTAGTGTAGACACAAATTTTAAAACATGAAGTGTTTCAACACATTTCAAAATTTTATGTTACAAATGTCCACCGTTTAGTTTTTGGAGTAAACAGTGTTGATTATTTGAATAGTAGGTTCCTATTTTCGATCTATATTCCAGATCGTTAATTACACATTTTATATAAACAAAACCTCCGATTAATGAAGAACAAAATAAATAACAGAAGACAATTTAAGAAAAATAAATATTTTATTGAATTTGTTATGGGTTTTGAACCCTTGAATACAAAGTACAATTCTTGGGTTTGGAACCCTTTACCTATTCATCGCCATTTTGCGTTTGTAGCGTAGGTTCTTGAGTTCTCTAGGCTTCTTTTCTTCTTTCTTGTAACGCCTTCTTTAGCTCTTAATTTCTTTCTCTCTCTCTAATCTTCTCACTTCTGATTTTCTGATCCTTGATCTTGTGTGATGGTCCTCATATTTATAGAGGGCCATCTAGGTGATAAGTGTAAGAACCCACATTTTATGTCTTAGTCATATTCATGAGCATCCGTATGTTTTGGCTTGTTAAGCTTGCATTGTATATTGTGACTTGTTTTGCTTTAGTGGGTAGGGTCTGTGCCTTGTTTTGAAGCCTTGTGCCTTGTCTAAGTGTTGTGTGCTTGTCTTGTTTCTTCCTTGATGTGAGACTTAGGTCACGCCTTGCCTGAGTGATGTTAGCCGATGTTATGCCAAGCCTAGGTTACGTTACGCCTAGATCATTCCAAGCCGAGGTCATCGTCTGTTTAGAAGTATCTTGGAGCCCTTCGTCGACCTCCGTCCTTGCTTTGACTACATTGGCCGAGATGTTACCTTTGTACCCAAGTGATCTCGTCCTGGAGTGGTATGACCTAGGCCGAGGTGTGGCACATCTAGGCCAAGGTGTGGCACAGCTTAGTCAAGTGTTGTCCTTCCTAGCCGAGGTCATTGTCACCTTAGTTGCCGAAGCTTTGTCCTTAGCCGATGTCATCACTTGTCGGGGTGCCTTACCGGGTAGCTTGTTAGATACACTTTGTCTTACACATGTCTTGTCAATCTATAACCTTTTTGAGGAGGCCAACCAGCCGTTGCCACGTGTCCGAGCTGGGTGTTAAGTCAGCCGGCAGATGGAGAAACCTATCATTTGTTATATCCTTGTTTTGAAGAAGAGAGAAAGAAGCTCTAGGAGAGGAAGAGGAGTTCTTGAGGGAGAGTGGATTTCCAAGCTTGATCCCTAGAGATCGAACCGTTAGATCCGTGTTCAAAGGTTAGATTCTTCAGCTGCTCGTGTTATTCTTTATGTTCATGTTATTGCGTTACATGATTGAATATGATTTGTAAGCCATGCATTGCTTTGAAGTTCGGTTTTAGAAAGAGAAAATAGTATTCATGTGTTCTTGAAGAAAAGTCATGTTTTGATCCGAAAGCTCATGCCAAGATCCATGTTTTTGTGTTTGTTTTCATATGATTTTCAAGTATGGGTACCCAGGTCCATGTTTTTGAACTCATAGCATGAAATCCCAGATTTTGCAAATAAAGAAGTTATGATTCTGGCATCCATGTTCTTCATGATCTTCATGTTCATGTTCTTCACGTTCTTCATGGGTTGCCCAGTATGTTTTCCAAAATCATTTGCATGCATGTTAGACTTGTTTTGAGGAATATGTTCAAGTACGCTTTGTCATGTGATTGTAGGACTTGGACCTTTCTTGACCCCGACGTTGAAGAAACGATGTGAGTGGTATTTCTAATAAAGCTATGTTACACTTGTTTTGATAAATCTCGTTTTGACTTGTCTTGAAAAGTATTTGATTTAGCATGAATGACTATCCCTATTTGTATATCAAGCACTATCTTGTTTTGATGACATTTCTTGAAAGTCCTTAGTTGCAGGGGACTATAATGCAACTGCACTCTTGTCTTGATATGTCATCGCACTTGTATTAAGTAGATGTAATAACATCCAAGGAACTTGAAAGGCCGGCAATGAGCTTGATTTCCCTCTTGATTGTAAAGTATGCTATGTATTGTTTTGAAAGAAATCTTGGATATCAATCATGCAAAACCTTTATTTCTAATATCATTCACTGAGTATCCAAGCTCACCCTCTCTATATATATGTAGGTGATGAGCAAGAAGGCATTGAGGCCTAAGTGTGATGCCGATGTATTTTGGGCGTGTTGCCGACATGTTTGGTCTAGCGTTTTGCGCCGTCTTGAAGATTATGCATCTCGGCTTATGTGTTTTTGTTGTTTTTGGCATATGTCGGCTTGAGAAGCCTTTTGGTCAAGATGTAATTTGTATTTCATTTCTTTATTGTACCTAAATTGTAAGACCTGCAAAGATGTTAATGTATGTCATTCCATTGAACTTATGCACGGCTCTCAGGGACTATTCAGTTTTATATATGTATTTTGCTTCCGCATTTGTGAGCCCCCTATATAAATACTCTGATTGTGTGTGAAATTTTGTAAGTTGGCCTTCGGTAATTACGGATTACTGGCCATCACGGCACCAAACTATTAGGGACGGTTTGGGGGCGTAACAGAATGGTATCAGAGCACAAGATCCTTATAGTACGTTATTCACACACTTTGAGTCCTAAAGAGCATAGGATGTCCCTTAGAAGAATGTTAGGATTGCATCCTATTACTTGCTACTTGACTACGTGTGCATCATTTTGGCATAGACATTTGTTACTTGCATATGTATTACTTGTTCAGTTATTTTAAAGTCTCATCTTGCATCCTTCTAGTATCATGAGGAGAGGTAGACCTCCGGTTGGCCGAGATCGTTCAGAAGATAGATTGGAGAGATTGGAAAGGTTAGTCGAAGGTTTGGTTCGTGAGCAGAGACAATCTAGGCCACAGGACACTGGTACCACTTCCACACAGGCCGAACAGACGAATGGCCGTTATACAGCTCCACCCCCTCCAGTGCCACAAGTGCCCCTACAGCAGGCTTTGTATGGGAACGACACGATAACCTTAATTAGAGAGTTCAAGAAAATGAAACCGCCGAGATTTCAAGGAGGCATAGAACCAATGAAAGCCGAGGCATGGGTTTTAGAGATGGAGAAGTTGTTTGAGATCTTTCCCAGTACAGACGCCCAGAAGGTATCTCTAGCGGCATTCACATTAGATGACGATGCTCGTAGGTGGTGGATGATGGTTCGGGAAAGCAATCCGGGTTTGACTTGGGCAAAATTTCTGGAGTTGTTCTACAACAAGCATTTCCCTCTCAGCGTTCGTGATCGAAAGACCACAGAGTTTCAGAATCTGATGCAAGGGAACAAGACCGTGGCGGAATACGATCGTGCCTTTACTGAACTGGCGAGATATGCGCCTCACATGGTGGACGACGAATACCGAAAAGCGAGGAAGTTCGAAAGCGGGTTGCGTGGACCGATACAAGATAGGGTCAACATGCTCAATATGCCGACATACGCCGGAGTGCTGGACAAGGCCATCCTGGCTGAAGCCAATTTAAACCGATACCAGAGTTCAGGTGAGGGTCAGAAGAAGAGACAGAACTATGATAATCGCCGAGTTCCGTTCAATGCCAAGAAGAGAATGAGTACAGATGGTTCCAACAACTCAAATCAGGAAGGTAATGCTAAGCCGGTGTGCACGAGTTGTGGGAAGCTACATTTCGGGGTTTGTCGTTGGGCAACAGGGGCTTGTTACGAGTGCGGCGAGATAGGCCATCGCGTGAAGGACTGCCCGAAAGCTAGGACTGACGGCGGAAAAAGGAATGGAAGCACCTCGGGCCCTGCACAGAGTAATAACGTCGGGAGAACACAGGCAAGGCAAGGCAGAGTCTTTGCATTGGTGCCGGGTGACGCCCAGAATGACGAGAAGTATCAGGTACCCTCTCAATTTGTTCCCAAGCTGCATACGTATTGATTGATTCGGGTTCTACGCATTCCTTTGTGTCCACTATATTTGCCGAGAAGTTGAATAGAGAATTAGAACCCCTTGATTATGTATTATCTGTGTCTACCCCTTCTGGGAGAAATATGATTGTTACATCCATTTATAAGGCGTGTATTGTTGTGGTTGGGAATGTAGAGTTGTTAGTTGATTTAATGCCATTAAGCATGACTCACTTCGATGTCATATTGGGAATGGATTGGTTAGTAGCGAATCATGCCTCCATTAATTGTGTTACTAAGAGCGTCACATTAAAGACCCCAAGCCAAGCCGAGGTCATTTTTCAGGGTAAAGGGGTAGTACCCCTCCCTTACTTAATCTCATCCATGAAAGCCTACAAGTTGATCCAAAAGGGATGTCAGGGTTATTTGTGCAGTATACTAAGTGATTTGAATGGGAGTGTTGAGTTAGCCGACATACCCGTTGTTGAGGAATTCGCCGACGTCTTTCCGGATGAACTACCTGGCCACCTGGTCGATAGGGAAATAGAGTTTACTGTGGATGTCTTGCCAGGAACACAACCCATCTCCAAAACACCCTACAGAATGGCCCCAGCCGAACTTAGAGAACTAAAATCGCAACTGCAAGAATTGTTGGACAAAGGATTCGTCAGGCCGAGCACTTCACCGTGGGGAGCGCCCGTTTTGTTTGTTAAGAAAAAGGACGGCACCCTTCGTCTTTGCATCGACTACAGAGAACTCAATAAGGTGACCATCAAGAACAAGTATCCCTTGCCTAGGATCGATGATTTGCTTGATCAATTACGAGGAGCACGAGTCTTTTCCAAGATTGACTTTAGATCGGGCTACCACCAGTTGAAGGTTAAAGCCGAGGACATCGAGAAAACAGCTTTTCGGACAAGATATGGCCACTACGAATTTTTGGTAATGCCCTTCGGAGTAACCAATGCCCCAGCAGCATTCATGGACTTGATGAACAGAGTCTTCAAGCCGTACCTAGATGAATTTGTTATTATCTTTATCGACGACATATTGATCTATTCCGAGAATACGAGCGAGCACGAGAATCATTTGAGACTTGCCCTGCAAACCTTGAGAGATAAGAAGTTGTACGCCAAGTTGAGTAAATGCGAGTTTTGGCTTTCCAGCATTTCATTCCTAGGGCATGTGATTAATGAAGATGGTATATCAGTTGACCCCAGTAAGATTGAAGCCATAGTGAATTGGCCGACGCCGACCAGCGTGTCCGAGGTTCGTAGTTTTCTGGGTTTGGCGGGTTATTACAGGAAGTTTGTGAAGGATTTCTCGAGGATTGCAGTACCATTGACACAATTAACTAAGAAGGGAGCAGCTTATGAATGGACCAATGAAAGAGAATCAGCTTTCCAGGAGTTGAAGACGAGGTTAGTTACAGCACCAGTTCTTGTACTACCATTGGCTAATGAGGAATTTCATATTTACAGTGATGCTTCACACAAGGGTTTGGGTTGCGTGTTAATGCAAGAAGGTAAGGTCATAGCGTACGCGTCTCGTCAGTTGAAGCCCAATGAAAAGAATTATCCTACCCATGATTTGGAACTAGCTGCCGTGGTTTTTGCTCTGAAGATATGGCGTCATTACTTATATGGAACATCTTGCCAAGTTTTCACTGACCACAAAAGTTTGAAGTACTTATTCACTCAGAAAGAGTTAAATATGAGGCAGAGAAGATGGCTTGAGCTATTGAAAGACTATGACATGCAGATTCAGTATCATCCAGGTAAGGCGAATTCGGTAGCCGACGCTTTGAGCAGGAAATTAGTTGGGAGTATGGCGTGCCTGACAACGATTTCAGCAGAACCGACCATTGTTGAGGAAGTGAAGACCAGACAGAGGGAGGATAAATTCCTCGGAAGAGTAATTGATGAATTCGTCACCAAGCCGAGGCCGGGATATACAATGGAAAATCAAGTGCTTAAGTTTGAAGGAAGACTGTGCGTGGCCGACGTGCCAGAGTTGAAGAGAAAGATTTTGCAAGAAGCCCATAGCTCCAAGTTTGCCATTCATCCAGGGAGTACCAAGATGTATCGAGATGTGAAACGTACCTTTTGGTGGCCAAACATGAAAAGAGAGATAGCCGAGTTTGTATTTCAGTGTCTATGTTGTCAGCAAGTGAAGGCAGAACACCAGAGACCGGCTGGACTTCTTCAACCTTTGTCAATTCCTGAGTGGAAATGGGAACACATCTCCATGGACTTTGTTGTAGGTTTGCCGAGGACGCAAAGAGGTATGGATTCAATTTGGGTTATAGTTGATAGATTTACTAAGTCAGCTCACTTCTTGCCTGTCAAGACTACGTTCAATGCCGACCGACTTGCCGAATTGTACATGAATGAGATCGTTAGGCTTCATGGTGTGCCGATGTCCATCGTGTCAGACAGAGATCCGAAGTTCGTTTCTAGATTTTGGCAGAGCCTACAAGAAGCTTTGGGAACCGAGTTGAGATTTAGCACAGCCTTTCACCCCCAGACCGACGGACAGACAGAGAGAATGATTCAGACACTCGAGGACATGCTCAGATTGTGTGTGTTGGATTTTCAGGGAAGTTGGGAATCGCATCTGCCATTGGTGGAATTCACGTACAACAACAGTTATCAAGCCAGCATAGGCATGGCGCCGTATGAAGCTTTGTATGGAAGGGAGTGCCGATCGCCGGTATGTTGGACGGAAGTAGGAGACAAAGCTCTAATTGGCCCCGAGTTAATTCAAAAGACAACTGAAAAGATTAAACTCATTCAACAGAGGATTAAAACCGCACAGAGTCGACAGAAGAGTTATGCCGATCAGAGAAGGAGGGAGTTAGAATTTGAAATTGGGGACCATGTGTTTTTGAAGGTCTCGCCGATGACGGGAGTTTCGAGATTTGGGAGGAAGGGTAAACTCGCACCCCGATATATTGGGCCATTTGAAATTCTTGAGAGAGTTAATACCGTTGCCTACAGACTTGCTTTGCCGCCAGATTTGAGCCAAGTCCACAGCGTGTTCCATGTTTCGATGTTGAGGAAATATATCCGAGACCCACTGCATGTAATAGATTATTCCGGGGTTGTGGTTAATGAAGACTTAGGCTACGAAGAGAAGCCGATGAGAATTATTGACAGACAAGTAAGACAGTTGAGGAACAAGTCGATACCGATGGTAAAAATTGAATAGGAGGAGCATTATGGCAAGGAAGCCACGTGGGAAAAGGAAGAGGAGATGAAAATTCGTTACCCGGAGTTATTCGCAGGACAAGGTAGCTTAAGTTTGGGGACCAAACTTCCTTAAGGAGGGTAGACTGTAAGAACCCACATTTTATGTCTTAGTCATATTCATGAGCATCCGTATGTTTTGGCTTGTTAAGCTTGCATTGTATATTGTGACTTGTTTTGCTTTAGTGGGTAGGGTCTGTGCCTTGTTTTGAAGCCTTGTGCCTTGTCTAAGTGTTGTGTGCTTGTCTTGTTTCTTCCTTGATGTGAGACTTAGGTCACGCCTTGCCTGAGTGATGTTAGCCGATGTTATGCCAAGCCTAGGTTACGTTACGCCTAGATCATTCCAAGCCGAGGTCATCGTCTGTTTAGAAGTATCTTGGAGCCCTTCGTCGACCTCCGTCCTTGCTTTGACTACATTGGCCGAGATGTTACCTTTGTACCCAAGTGATCTCGTCCTGGAGTGGTATGACCTAGACCGAGGTGTGGCGCATCTAGGCCAAGATGTGGCACAGCTTAGTCAAGTGTTGTCCTTCCTAGCCGAGGTCATTGTCACCTTAGTTGCCGAAGTCTTTTGTTAGCCGATGTCACTGCCTCGCCAGAGAGCCCATACCGTTTTACTTGTTGAACACTCTTCACCATGCTTTTGTCTGGCCTGTCAGCCACCTTTTGAGGAAACCCAACCAGTCACGCCACGTGTCCAGCAGTAGGTTAAATCTGAAAACAGCCAAGAAAACCTATCATTTGATATCATATCCTTACCTTTTAGAGAGAGAAGCTCTGAGGAGGAAGAAGAAGTTTTAGAGTGAGAGAGTGAGATCTTCAAGCTTGATTCCTAGAGATCGAACCGTTAGATCCGAGTTCTAAGGTTAGATTCTTGATCTACTCATGATGTTCTTTATGTTCATGTTATTGCATTGCATGATCGGACATGATTTGTAAGCCACGCATTGATTTGAAACCGATTTTAGAAGAGAAAAATAATGTCCATGCGTTTTGAAGAAAAAGTCTTGTTTTGATCCGAAAAGCTTTTTGCCTAGATTCACGTTTTGTGTTTGTTCTTGCGTGATTTCCAACTATGGGTACCCAGGTCCATGTTTTCAAACTCATAGCACGAAAACCTCAGATTTGTGATGGCAGATTATGATCAAACATTCGTATTTTTCATGTTTTCACACCCATGTTCTTCATGATCCTCAGCAGAGGGAACCCCAGAGTTTCCCGACCTCTTTTCCTTGCATGTGGCCCTCGGGAACACACCTCGGCGAGGAGGTGTGGAACCTCGGCCTCGACCTGGTTGGTACCCAGCATGTTTCCGAAATCATTGGTATACATATGAAACTTGTTTGAAAGTGCATTCAATAGGCTTTGCCATGTGTTTGTAGGACTTGGGCTTGTCTCGACCCCGACGTTCGAAGAACTAAGTGAGTGGTATTTTAAATAAAGCTATGTTATACTTGTTTTGATAAATCTCGTTTTGCTCGGTTTTGATAAAAAGTATTTGATCTCGGCATGAATGACTATCCCTACTTGTATATTAAGCACTATCTTGTTTTGATGACATTTCTTGAAAGTCCTTAGTTGCAGGGGACTATAATGCAACTGCACTCTTGTCTTGATATGTCATCACCCCTTGAAATAAGTAGATGTTATTAACATCCAAGGAACTTGAAAGCCGGCAAATGAACTTGACTTTTCCCTTGATTGTAAAGTATACTATGTATTGTTTTGGAAGAGATCTTGGATGTCAATCATGCAAAACCTTTATTTCTGATATCATTCACTGAGTATCCAAGCTCACCCTCTCTATATATATATGTAGGTGATGAACAAGAAGGCAATGAGGCCTAGACGTGATGCCGATGTGTTTTTGGGTGCCTTGCCGGCATGTTTTGGATTAGCATTTTGTACCATCTTGAAGATTATGCTTCTTAGCTTAGATCTCATGTGTATTTGTATATGTCGGCTTGAGAAGCCTTTTGGTCAAGATGTATTTTGTATCTCATTTTCTTATTGTATCTAAGTTGTAAAACTTTATCAAGATGTATGTCATTTCATTGGACCTATGCACGGCTCTCATGGACTATTTAGATTCAGTACACATTGCTTCCGCACTTGTAAGCCCCTTATTTTATACTCTGACTGTGTGAAATTTTGTAAGTTGGCCTTCGGTAATTACGGATTACTGGCCATCACGGCACCAAACTACTAGGGACGGTTTGGGGGCGTGACAATAAGAATGCCTCATCCTCAATTTGAATTTCAAATTAAATGATAGCGCCATTTGAAGTTTGAATGATAGCGCTATATGATTAATCGTATATCTGATTAATCGGATTGATCTTTGTGGTTTCATCCGATGTGGTGTCCTTGCTGTAGGCTCTACAGGTGCCATCTTTCATAGGCTCCACGTGTCATTTGAGCATCTTGAATAACGTCGTTGAGATACGACGTCGTTTTATTTATACTCTTCAACGGAGCAAGTTGATCATTTTGGAAAGTGATTACCTACAACAATCTTATCATAGGCTTTATGTGTGTCATTGACTGTATTTGAAATTTAAACATAAATTTGGTTGAAATTTATGTGCCAACAGGTTATCTTTTATTTTAATTATAAAAAATGAAGAATAAAAACTTTTGGACTCAAATACTCTGCAAAATAGTAAAAAGTGCACTCCTGATATTGTTAAATTGATTGTATAATCAGTTGGCGTTAATAAGAGTAATGGATTGTGCATTCGATTTGTTAATAATTTTGATCTTTAATGTTCGCCAGTTAATAAGGAAGCAAGTAACTAGGGCCTTAGTCTTAATGCTTTTGTAGCATCACTTGGTAGTATTAGGTTGCAGGTTCAATTTCGATGGTGATGAATTTGATACCCTTATTTCTAGAATATTGTATTAAATGATTGTTAGCCTTTGATGGTTTTTTTTCTGGTGATTGTTGGGTTAGGTTAGATGATTTCTTTGTGTTAAATGTTAGGCTGGTAATATGTATCGTTGGACTACAATTGTCCAATTTGATGTAATTATTTCATATTTGTAATTAATATCTTATCTATTTGCAAAAAATGAAAAATAAAAATAACAAGTATTAGACAATTAAATAATTAAGGGTTTGAATTAAGTTTGGTGTTTGATGAAGTTGAAAATTGAAAACTAGAGACAGAAGATTAAGTACTGAAAACTGAATGTTGAATTTTTTAAGCTGAAAAGTTGTTTGATAAAAATTTAAGTGTTGAACTAAAAATAAGTTGTTTGATATTGTTAGCAAAAATCCGGTTTAGGCCCAATTGACAATGATTGATCGACAAACTTAAGCCTATTTTAAATAAACACAAAAAGATCAGATTTTGTGGTTGAGTCCTGTGCCTTAAACAAATTAAGGACTTCCCTGGAGGTAATTAAGTAAAGAAGAAATGGAACAGAACAGAATATGTATTAATTCAAATAAATTATCACTTGTCACTAGTTACAATAACTTAAACAAGAACAAAAAATTGAATAAATACAACAATCGATAGAAGGAAGAGAAATGGGGGGTTGGAAAATCTACTAGTTTAATCTACTCCTGAAATGGCTAATCTAGAACTACTCCTAAATAACTCTTCATGAGTGTGGTTGATGGTTGATGATTCCTTGATCCTCATTCCAGCTTCCTTTTATAGTTGACTCCTGGCCTGGCTTTTAATTTTGATCTTCCTTGATTTTTTGCCTCTTCATGTTTATCTCCCGATTTTAGGAATTGTTTTTTTGATTTCTTTCTAGATTCTCAGATATCATCTTTCGTAGCCTTCTCTTTTCAGTCCCACTTTTTGTTGCGTCAGCTATTTTAGCCATCCTTGCTACGTCATCCTTGCCACGTCATCGCTATGACCCATTGATGGAAGATTTCTGAATTTTAGTACTAACAATGCCCCCCTTCATTCAAGGTAAAAAGAAAATCTTTTGCCTTGAATGATATTAGTCTGGAATTATGTTTGCTTCTGGGTCTAGTGTTTTTTTTTTTTTTAAACTTCTTTGGGTCACGTAGCAGTTCACAAGCCCATCAGGATTAGGCCTCCTTTTAGTTTTCCTATTTGTATTTCTTTATTTTGGGCCCCACGCGAAGGTACTTAAAGTTTTTCAAATTCTCCCTCTTCGTTACTTCTTCCTTCTTGCAAACTTTTTCTCTTCCTCTGAAACTAAGAAACCCTAACTTTCTCAGCCATGTCTTCCAACTCAGATTCCGACCTAGTTCGTCGATTCCCACAAGAGATCATTCAACTTTTCAAGAGCAACAAGTTCGACTCCCAAATCACAGCCAGTCTTACTGCCGGTGTTGGGGAACTTGGCCCCTGTGTTTTAAACACTTTTCCAGGTGGTCTAACTCCATACTACCCCATTGGTAATGGTGAGATCCTTCTCGTAGACCAATCTTCCCTTTTATGGTTGAACTTGTCGACAGGCCCCAAATCATGGCCCAAACCCACTAATGCCTGGATAGCTTGGGTAAAGAGGATGACTGCTTTTGAGGAGCACATGTGGCATAATTTGGGTATTTACCACATCATTCAATTGTCTACCATATCCTTTGAGGTAGACCCCTGGCTGATTGGTGCAGCCATATGTTTTTGGTCCACATCTTGCAATTCTCTGATGCTTAAATCTGGTATGGCCTCTCCCACCATCCTTAATATTATACACCTCATTGCCTGCTTATGGGTAGGACATCCATGCCATTTTGCTAACCCCTGAGGTTAAGCATGATGTCAAAGTAGGCAATTATGGCAAATTCATTTCGAATCACTCAAAGAAAACTAGCATTCCTTCAGTTACTGAGAAAACTGCTTTTTATTTGTGTTTTGTGCCAATTTCTTTTTTGTGTAGGTGGCATTAGAATTACTAAGGAATACCTCACTCTTGCCCTCCTAATCCAAGAAGGCAGACAACTGGCTTTTGCTCCTTTTCTCTTGGCCACCATGTACAGAGGCCTTTTTCCTCTCCATGACAAAAGAATAAGTCATAGTGTAGGGGGCCCTTTTTTGGCTTTTCCAAGCCTGACTTCTTGCTTATTTTCCAGAGATAAGATCAAATAGGAGAATAGATTATACACCCAAGTGTGAAACCTATGCTGAGTTCTTTCTTTCCCGTCATCCTTCTCCTACTGTTACTTTTTCCCAGTACTTCTCTACTTTTTTGAACCTTTCCATCGACAGGATTCCTTCCCTTCCTTTTCAACTAGAAAGCACGGACATAGATACGAGGTACGGATATGATACGATATGGATACGGCGATACAGCAAAACCTAAAAATATAGGATACGGATACGGCTAAGATACGTTTGTAAAAAATAATAAATAAATAAATTATTAGCAATGAGTTACACATAAGTTCAAGAATGTTGAGAAACCACAGTAACTTTATGATGCAAAGTACTAATCTTTAAGAATTAGGTATTAATTTAAAGCAGTCACTAGTTTAGTTTTTAAATTTTCAATAGGTCTTGCACATATTTCATTTCAATATCAAGTCTAATATGTTGATATTATAATATCAAAACAATCCACAACTTGACCCTATGCTTTTTCCTTTTGCACTAGTCAAAAATATTCAATGCAAGTTTATTTGCGCTTATTTATTTATTGATATTTAATTTTACTATTATTATATTATCTTATTAATCCTTACTTCTATGTAGTTATAGGAGACATGCATGATACAATGAAGATATTGTCGATTTGATGAATTCTATTACTTTAGCTTACTATGTTATTTTTATAAAAAAAAACTAAGCAAAGTATTGTAAAAATATTCTATTTATCCTCGCAATTATATTATATTATGATATTATGCAAGAAATGATACAATTCTAATTTCATAAAAGGAGTAATATGTGACTTGGAGCATCTGATACTTCAAAACTAAGTATCCGATACTTCAAAATTAATGAAAAATTAATTAAGAAGTATCCAATACTTTTAATAAGTATCTGATACGTATCCGTAAATATCCAAGGAGTATCGGTATCCGATACGGATACGATACGGATACGTCTTCCTATTTGAAGTATCTGTGCTTCATAGCTTTTCAATCCTTCCTTTTTTTCTTCTGCCTCTTCATCTTACATGTATGCTGATCCTACCACTTTGAATGATGACCTTAGGCAAGCTCAAAAGACAGTTTGGAGCATTTGCCTTACCCTTAGGTACATCTTGGTTAGAGGCTCCTTTTCCAGCAACAGGCACTCTACTTGTGCTTTTGAGAGTTACAACCCTAGTCAATGGGCCAAACAATTTCCCTTATCCAAAGCATTCCTCTCCCTTATGTCAATTCTACTATTCATGAGTATGTGAATGCCAGGGTCCAAATCACTGAACAGCCTTCTGCTTATGCTATTTTGGTAGAAAACCAAAAACTTTTGCATAAGCCTAGTTTCTTTGCTTTTGTGGTCAATGCGAGTATGAGCAACAGGTTTAAGGACTAGTGGACTATTCTTAGTGCAACCATATTCCACAAGTCACTGGAGGAGTTGTAACACCCCGAAGAAATTAACATAAATAAACTCATCATATTCCACCAATTATACATTCAACATTCCTAGAATATGAATCTATAGCATGTGGCATAACAAGTCAAATACAATTCAATGCCCTCAAGGGCTACAAGTTCCAAGGCTTATGCCCGGTTACACAAAATGGTTGTCAAACCCATACATGTAAAGCTCTTGGCTTGTCAACAATAATTACAACAAAAGTAAAGAGCCTTGTGCCCTCAAAATACTTTCCACGCCTTGAACTCGGTGGGATCACCACATCTTTTCTTGCACAAAATCCCATAGGCTGAGCACGAAGGCCAGTTGGAAGATCTTAACAAAGTATATACATTTTATACAGTCTCCTGAGATGAATGCATATGCTATGTGATGCTCAAAAAACATATCTCTATCTTTTGAAATTCTTGTGCACAACGCAATTTGAAAACACAACAATTCAATAACTTCAAGGTAGTTCAAGGGGTGATAAATACGACCCAAGTAATCCCTAGGTTGGTGTTTGCAAGTAGGCATATCAAGCATTACCAATCACCACTTTACTGGTTGCTAACTAGAAGGCATGTAGTACCTCCTCCGGGCGTGTTTTCGTTCTTTCACCATGAACACTCAGGCCAACTTAACCAATACCAACTTCACCCCCTATCTAGACTTACCAACTTATTTATCCCAAAACAATTCAAAATGGTTTTGTTTCACAAAACAATTTCTTTCTCAAAGCAATAATTTTACAATGCAAGATTCAAAATTAATTGTAACAATGATTAAATGGAATGTCAATGCAAAATGTAAGAATGCATTAATATAGTTCAATTTTCAATTCCATCACACAATCCTCCATTGTGATCAAATTCCCACATTTCTTATCAATCTAACATCATATTATATGTTCCAAGAGATAATCTAACAATTTCGACTTACATGTATTCTCCACATATTAATCGTCATTTTCTAAACTTGGTCTTTTCCAAGACAAACCAACAATATTCATAAAGCTTCAAAATCAACAATTCTCATTCCTCCATGAAATTCCTCATTTGATACAACTATAGAAGTTTCTCCATCATTTATTCACATAACAATTTATCAAGCATGAATTTCACAATATCTCAACATTTTCTCAAAATTTCCAAATTCTAGGGTTTCCACCAAAACTAGGTTTTTGTTCCATTTTGAAAAGATTTTCCAAAACAACATCCACACTTTAGAACATAGCTCATACTCTCAAAAGGTTTGGGAAAAATAGAGAAAATCCACTTTTAATATCACTTAGGGGTCATCAACCCAAAACCATGGTCCAAACATGTAAGAAATACTCCAAACAAGCATAGACTTGAAATATATATATATTTAACTCTAAGAATGTCCCTACCTCAGATGAAAACCCTAAAACTCAACGTTGGAGAAAACTCGATTCAATCGGTACAAACCTAGCTCTCATCATTCTCTTCGATTTGGGGTAAAAAGTCCTATCAAATTCTTGAAGATTTTTGCTAAATCTTAGAGAGAAGTTTGGATTTGGGTGTATTTGTAGAGAGAAGGAAGAGAAAAGATGAATATATATATATATATATAGAGAGAGAGAGAGAGAGAGAGAGAGAGAAAAGTGAAAAAGTGTCTCAAATATGTTTTTGGCATCAACTTTGAGGAAAATGGCTCAAAATTCAAGACAGATGCGCTGAAATCCGCACGAGCGGAATCCCAAATCCGCTCGAGCGGATTTTGTGCCTCCACTGGCAGTTTGCTCCAAACAAAACTCATAAATTTTCACCAAAATCCGCTCCACACGAGCAGTTTCTGCCCAAAAAACCCAGAAAACTCCTGTGTGATTCCACTCTAGCGGTTGCCAAATCCGCACAAGCGGTTTTGCCAGCCAAATCCAAAAATTAATTTCACATCCTAAAACAAGTTTCAACACCCAAAACTCAAAATTTTAACCCGGAAATGTTAAGAGAGGTTAAGTAAGAAAAGAAAAGAAATCTCAATGACCCAATATGATAATCAAAATGCCGAAAGTAAAACAAACTATCTTACTACACAAAACCGATCAAGTCCAAGACCCAGGACATCACAGGAATACTTGTCCTGTCTTTCTCCTTCCCATCGACAGAGTCAAATTTGTAAGTCACTCATACTTTCTCTTTTTTTTTTTGTTTATCAATTTTTTTTTCTTTCTTTCTTTTTATTTCTTAATCAGCTAATACTCCAGGAGAGCTTGGTGCTGCAGATATCCCTTATCAACTGCCTCCTTTGCTGGCTCAGACCTCTGGTAAAGCCAAGGAAAAGACTCCCAAGGTCTATGCCAAGAAGCCTAAAAGACGGAGGAATCCCTTGGATGACTCCTTCATGGCTTTCTCTTTCAAAGCTTGTGATGCAGACTCTGAGAGGAGGAAAACCAAGCAAAATCCTTCTCATTCTAAGCCACCAACTACCTCACAAAAGGCTAGCAAAACTGGCCCAGGTACAGAGGCTGACCAACTACCTCACCCTTGAAGAACAAAGATTTGTTCTTAAAGACCTGTCCTTAGCGGAGCAAGTCTATGAGGCTGCTCCCTCCTTAACAGCTCATGAGGATACTTCCAAGAAAACCCCTTCTTCTGATGAGGACAATGTTCCCATCATTTCCCTTCTTGCAAAGTCAGCCATGAAGGCCAAAATTCCTGAGGTCCATTTTTTCTCCTCCTCTCTCTCTTTTTCCCTTTTTATTTTCACCACCTGAACTCCTTCCTCTCTTTTCTTTTCAGTTGAAGAGGAGAAAGCTACTGGTGATTGAGGATACCAGTAGTCCCTCTAGGGACTCTGCTCCTCCATCCTCCGATCTGAACCCCCAACAAAGGGATGTATTCGTCCCTTCTATAGCAAAGATAGTTGCCAATATGCTGCAACTGCTGTGCTTGTTCCTCCTCTGCAATCTGTTCCTCTTGGGGATGATGAGGTCAGAGCTTACCACTGCTCAAGCTCTGAATCTTCAAGTAGTGACAATGCAGCCCTTTAACTTAATCGACAGAGGTTTCGTCGACAAGATGGTGCTTCCTCTTCAATGGCTGGGACTGCGGCTGAAGCTGAAATGCAGAGCCCAGAAGGGCAAACACCCATGGCTGACGAATCATCTTGCCCCTTCTGAAATGGGAGAAGAAGAAGAAGAAGTAGAAGAAGAAATTCCCCATATCAGCCCTGAGACTGACAATCCTCCCTTTGAGGCTAGTCCTGAAGATCCCTCTATTGGTTCTCCAAGGCCAGCCTTTAATGTAACTCCAGCCACTGCTTCTGAGGAACTTATGGCAGATTCTGCTGAGCTGACCCCTGAGCCTCAAGCTTCTCAGATGCCTGCCATTCCATTTTCTTCAGAGCATATCTTGCCACACTCAGGTGTGCTTCTTTATCATTTACTGGTCTCTTGCCTTTTCCCTTCATTTTTTTCTTCTTACTTTCCTCCTTTTATATTGGGATGTGTGTAGCTGTTGGTTTTGAGATCATTCTTGAGCCTGCTTCTGGGGCTCCTACCGAAACTTTTCTTGTCCAATCCATGCTCGAACAACTCAATCATCCTAGTCCTAACCATCCTTCTGAAGGTATTTCCTACCTTATCTATGTCCTTGATAACATATGTTTCCTTCCCCTTTTCCATCAGCCACTCCATACTCAATTTATTTTCTGGTCTTGTCCTTTCAGGCCTTGCTATTGATGGCCATTCCCCTGGGGGTGGAGCAACCTCCATCTCCTCATCCTGTCACTAGTGCTTCTCTTACTAAAGTGAGGGTAGCTCTCGCCCCTGAACTGGAGGTTCATACTTCCTAGGCCACCCCCTTTCGAGCCTTATCTTCCCCTCTTGTGGAGGTAACGCTATTCTTCTCGTTCTTCTGATTTTCCTTTCATCTTAAATGTCCTAACCCCTTCTTGTTTTATATATATATACATGCATAGGCCTGACCATGTCGTGCATTGGTTCTTCCTATTCCAAGGGCCAACTCTGCCCCCCTTGCTTTGGTCTATTATTCATTTCAAAGGTTGGGATATAATGTACCTTCCCTTCCAAGGCCTCTCTTCGAGCGGCAGGCCTAGAGGGACCAGATTGCCCTCCATAATTAATGTTAATTTTAGTTTCTTTATATGTCTGATTAGGGTTCATTTGAAACCTCTCTTGCTCCTCCTCTTGGAGAGTTGGAGGCCTATAAAAAGAGGCATTACTCTGGTGAATCCTACTTGCCTTAGGAGTTTGAAATTGTACCTTAGTCGCCTGCGCTTCTACTTTGGCTGGTGGTGGAGGACTAGGGGTAGGGCTGAACCCCCCAAGCATTCTGAGCTTGGCCCTCATACTTTCCGTGAGGTGTTCTAGTCTCATCTCGAAGGTATGGCCAAGATGGGCAATCATTTCCTCTATCTGTTCAACCACCAAGCCATGGTGTTGGCCTCCATTGGTTGTGTCCTGACCATCTTTCAATCCTACTCCATATTTGGCTGCCATTGATTGGCTATCCGCAATGACCTCCATGTCTTCCCCGAACTCAGGAAAGTCAGTAGGGACACCTGTTCCTTAGCAGGCCTCTTACTTGGATCCCCAAGAAGGCCTGACACGTCAGCAATTTTCTTGTTGGCGTCAGTAGTCTCAGTTTTTTCAGTGTTATTCTTCACCATTACTCCAAGTTAGAATGGTCCCACTGGGCGTGCTAATTTATGTTAGCAAAAATTCAGTTTAGGCCCAATCGACAGTAATTGATTGACAGACTTAAATAGATTTTAAATAAACATAAAAAGATCAGACTTTGTAATTGAGTCCTATGCCTTAAACAAATTAAGGACTTCCCTGGAGGTAATTAAGTAAAGAAGAAATGGAACAAAATAGAATATGCATTAATTCGAATAAATTGTCACTTGTCACTAGTTAAACAAGAACAAAAAATTGAATAAATATAGCAATCGACATAAAGAAGAGAAATGGGGGGTTGGAAAAGCTACTAGTTTAATCTACTCCTAAAATGGCTAATCTAGAACTACTCCTAAATAACTCTTCACGAGTGTGGTTGATGGTTGATGATTCCTTGATCCTCATTCCAGCTTCCTTTTATAGTTGACTCCCATCCTGGCTATTAATTTTGATCTTCCTTTATTTTCTGCCTCACTTCATGTTTATCCCCCTATTTTAGGAATTGTTTTTTGATTTCTTTCTAGATTCTCAGTTATCATCTTTCGTTGACTTCTTTTTTCAGTCCCGCTTTATGCTACATCAGCTATTTTAGCCATCCTTGCCACGTCAGTGCTATGACCCGTCGATGGAAGATTCCTGAATTTTAATCAAATTTTAAATTTATTATTATTATCAAATTGTATATTTTAATTTTTATATTGTGATGGTGGTGGTATTGATAGTGGTGGTGGTGGTGGTGGTGGTGATCGCGATAGTAGTAGTAGTAAAATGATGGTGATACTTATGACGACCATAACAATGGTGATGAAGGTGATGGGGGCGGCAGCGGCGGCAACTGCAACGGCAATGGTGGTGGCGGTGGCGATGGCATAGTGGTGGTAGCTGTAGCAATGGTGGTGATGGTAGCAATAACGATGATGATGATGGTGGTGGCGGCAGTGGTGGTGGTAATGGTGGTTGTGAGGTTATGCTAGCATTTAAAAATTCAGTCAAAATTAGGCAAGTTTCATATGATTTAAAATTTTCTTAAGCTTTAACCTACATTTTAAGAGGCATTTAAATTTTTAAATGCTATCGATTGTAATTATCAAATGGACTTAATTGATTATCAATTAATACATTCAATTTTAAGTACTGAATCAGATTATTAAACACAAGTCATCCAAAGATAAATAAGAGAGGCACATACCATGTGCACCATAATAATATATTCAAAATTAAGTTTTTTAATGCATATATTATTAGTGAGATTAGTCAAATATGTATACTCTTATACCGTTCCAAATTATTTAACTGACATAAAATTAAGAACCAAAAAATATATGTATTATTGTGTCAATTTTTTTTAGTTTTTCATCAATTAAAAGATTTTATCACGTACTTTTAGTTTATGAAAAAAGAAAATTAAATTTTTTGCATAAAAATCATATTATTTTTAAGTTCTTTTTGGTATTGGACAAACAATTTACGGACAATTAAAAAAAATCCCTAGATTTTAGTTTTTTAACAAAATAAACCCTAAATTTTAATTTTATCAATTTAAACCTTAATATTTAATTTTACCTTAAATTTAAACCATTAACCTATTTTTCATAAATAAAACCGATGGAAAAAAAGTATTTTAATCATTAAATTCGATGTAGATATATATAAAATGTTTAAAATATTATTTTTCATTGAGTTTAATGATTAAAAAATATTTTTTCAATCGATTTTAGTTAACAAAAATAGACAAATGGTTTAGATAGAAAGTTTGTCAAAAGTTTAGGGTTTAAATTGATAAAATTAAAAAATCATGGTTTATTTTGTTATAAAGGTCTAACTTTGAGGATCTTTTTGTAATTATTCCAACAATTTATAACGGAGATAGTATTTTTTAAGGTAAATTACATTTAGATACTACTTTTTAGGATAAATTGCATTCACATTCCTTGAGATTAGGTGAAAATACAGTGACCATCATATTTTTAATATAATTACACTGATCTCCTTTATTGTTTTAAGGGTAAATTACAAATATACCCCCTTGAGGTTTGCTTAAAGTACAGATTGCCCCTTGTAGTTTCGAAAATTACAAATACCCCCTTGTTAGAATTTTTTATTTAACAAAAGTAATTAAAAAAATGAAATTCATAATTGCTCTCTAATACAATAATAAAATTACCTAAATTATTAATTGAAACATATTTCTAATATTATTAAAAATTGTTAATTGACTTCATGATTTATTAATAAAAGGGGTAATTTGTTACGAAATTAGAAACCTCAAGGGCATGAATGTAATTTCCAAAACCACAAGGGGTGATTTGTATTTTACTCAAACCTCAGGGGGTGTATTTGTAATTTACTCTTGTTTTAATTCACATAATAATTATGTCTTTTTTAATTAGTAATTTATTAATTATATGAATTAAGAAAATGATATTGCCATATATTTCTTACTAAAGTGTATATTTATTTTTGTTTATTTTAGTATTGACCCATTATCTATATTAATTTTAATTATTTTAATCTAACTAAAAAAAAGTAAATAATTATGTTAAATTATGGGATTAACTATCTTTTGTCCAAACCTCATGGAGGTTATTGTAATTTACTTTATTTTTTAGTATTGCATATGCTATTAGTACGGAATTCACGTGTTTCATATAACAATACAATCACCATTTCTTGTCCTTTGGTTGACGTGGATAGATCTCAACGACCCCTTATTTTTTAAAAATAAATAAATAAATAAATAATAAATAAAAAACCAAATAGATAGCTCTGGAAATCCTCCACCATATCTTTTGTAACTTATCACAAAGTATATAATTTTATTACAAAACTATGTAATATTAATCATAAAATACGTAATCTTGTTATAAATTAACATAATAAAAATATTCTAACCAAGTTATAAAATTTTATAACATTAACCACAAAATCACAAACTTTTGCAAGATCAATTACAAAATTTTAGAAATTTTTGTTACGCCAATTTGTAGTGAGATTACACATTTCATGGTTCATATATTACAAAATTTTATTATAAAATTATACATTTTTATGATAGGTTACAGATAATGTGCATCCCTAAAGGTGCGCACAGGAGAATTTCCCCTCACTGTACAAAGCTAGTGTGAGGTGAATAAATAGAGGTGAGAATGATTCTTTACTGAAATTACAAGACTATTCTGAGAATCCATTTGGAGCACTCTTTTAGCTGGGAATATATGTGTAGAATTGTTCTGTCTTGCCCTAGGCATTCACCAATATCATAATATTTATGTATATATTTATGGACAACAACTCTTCCAAAACTAATCTAGAGCTGGGTTTCCCAGGAAATCTTGGTTTGCACCCTTCACTCCACTGCTTGTGAGGATCTCTAATTTATTTACAATTTTTATCACTTCCTATCCATTTATTTATTCATCCATGTGGGGTTTTGCAATACAATTGAATAATGATTCCCCAAGTTGTTTGTTTTTTAATATATATATCCATATGCATGTGCTTATATGTGTGTATATATAAACATTAATATGATTACAATAATGGGTAGCTAAAATATTGGGACTAAGATTATTCCCATGTGAACTTGTTCTAGTTCCCCATGTAAGTTTGTTCTTGTATGCTGGATTTCAGATTCAAATTATTCTATGAATTCAATTTTTTCGTTTTATGCTGTTAAATCTCCCTACATTATTTGGGTTTTCTTTATTTTATTTTTTTTTTTTTGGAGGACTTGGGTTCTGAGAGTTTGGGACCCACTTTGTGTGGTAATCTTGATCCTATATCTTCAAGTTCTGTATTGTAAGCTTCACTTTCTTGTTGCATCTGTTAACAGGTGTATGATTTCTCTTAAAATTTCATGAAACAATGCTAATTTGAAATTTCTGAATAATCAGTTAGGCAATTGCTGGCTTGCATAGAAATGGAGACTGGTGTATTCATTAGGAGAACATTGATGGTGGTGTTATTTTGTATGTGGGTGCCTATGAAAGTCATCGGTAGGACTGGAAATGCTAGTGTTTCTTGCTCAAAGCTGAGTGTAGTGAATATTGGAGCTTTGTATACCTTCAATTCTGTTATTGGACGATCAGCAAAGCCAGCAATTGAAGCTGCGGTTGATGATGTCAATTCTGATTCAACTGTTCTAGCTGGGATGAAATTGAATCTTATTTTGCATGACACGAATTGCAGCGGCTTCCTTGGAATTGTGGAAGGTAATCTCCGAATTTATACACTTATATTGACGAAGAACTGTCTTTACTTGAGGCTACCAAAGCAGAAAATGTTTTTAAGGAATACTTCTTTGCCTTGGTGTAATAGGAGTTCGCTACTAATTATATTTTTTGTTGAGTATCAAGTTCTTTGTTGGATATAGTCTCAGCATGAGTTTCTTATAATTGCACTATTTTCTGAAGATCTATGCTTTTAACGCCATATTCCTAGTCTTCTTAGAAGACTAGTTATAGAATTGCAACCAAATTGCCGACTTTGTTGAACATATTTTAATCTTGATCCATGGATGTTGTCCTAGTACACCAACCATTGACAAAGAAATCTTCTGATGTCTTTGTTGTATTTTTTATGATAACTAGAATGCCGCAAGTTTGGCATAAGGCCATTTTCTGTTTGCTCTTGGTTTAGTTTGGTACTTTCAATTCTTTCTGTTTGAGTGATATTTGTCCTTCGGGAACTTTATTTGTTATGTATTTGTATGACATTTGAGTTTTCATTCCTGAAAGTTATGCCTAATGATTCTTAGATATGACAATGAATAGTTGTGCTAATATTTGTATGAACATTGAATTTTAAGCATGTATAAATAAAATGACATAGGGTGGAACCCTCAAGTAATGATCTAATTACATATTACTCCTGTGAAAGGATAGTTGTTATCAAATCATTAACTGTTTTGGTATTAACAAGCGAAAACTACATCAGAAATAAGTTATGTTTCCTAGATCATAGGCAACACTAATTAACCTACTCAAAGATGGTGAAAAAAAAAGAAGAGAAAATATCATTTCGCCCCCCAAACTTTCATGCATTTTTCAATTTGACCCCCAAACTTTGATTAATATCAATTTTATACCTAAACTTTCAAAATTTTGATCAATTTGGCCCCTGTCGTCACATTCTGTCTACAATTGGATAGAATGTGCTGATGTGGGAGGCAAATTGATTTTTAAAGTATAGTTTGGGGGGCAAATTGATTTTTAATTTAGGGGATAAATTGATTTTTAGGATATAGTTTGGGGGGTAAAATGAAATTTCAAATGAATTTTGGTGTCACGTTAACACATTCCGTCCAATTATAGACGGAATGTGACGGCAGGGGCCAAATTGATCACAATTTTGAAAGTTTGGGTGTAAAATTGATATTAATCGAAGTCTGGAGGTCAAATTGAAAAACATGTGAAAGTTTGGGGGGCAAAATGATATTTCCTTACAAAAAAAAAAAAAAAAAGCATTCTTGCACTTCACTCCAACATTATATTCAAGTGAAATTTATCAATAATGAATAAATTCTATGTGACCGACAACTCCTGTCAATGAAAAAGAATGACAACTAAGCAAGAAAATTTGAACTTGCTTCTCTCTCTCTCTCAAGCATCAAAATAAGAAATGAGAAATTTTGATAAGTTGACTTTAATTACTTATGTAGCTTTACTGATGGAGAATGATGTGGTTGACAGGCCAAATTTGAGTCTTCAATTTACTTTTTGCCACCAACATTCCTAAGTTAACAACCAATTAATTGAACATTTAAAAATTCAAACAGGTTTAATTTGGGCAAGTTTATGAAGGTACTTCATTATCAAACTATTTGTATCTATGTATGTCTCATCACCCAAAAACACTACTTGCTTCTGCAGATAATTTTAAAAATGGCATAACTATACATGGTGGATAATGAAAAGAGTTGTTTGAACACGGGAATAATTATTTGCATAACTATAACTACTCTATCGTCAATGCATAGTTGGCAATCTGGGATAGCTACATAGGCATTGCTTCTTGCTTGGAGTGGGCACCTCTTAAGGTCATGTTTGTTACTGCATCCTTAATTCTCACGTTTTGAATACCTAAAAATCCAAAATCAACAGTTGAATTTGGAACTAGCAACCCTGAAGCTATAGGACAATCTGAACATATTTCTCAATGAGTGCACAGTAATGTCTATTTACTTCGTAATAAAACTCTCAGCAATGTTCGTGTGCGTTAGAGAGAGACCGGCTTGCCTCACAACTTGTGTTTTGGTAAGAATTCGCAAGGGAGGACTATAGCGGTCCCGGTATTTCCTGTTGTTGTTTAACTATAATCCGGACTCGGTTCCGTAGATTCGTTGTTGTCTTATCCTCTTTCTATTCCTTTCTCTTGTGTTCGAGCTTTGGGTTGTGTTGGGCAAGTTGGGAATAAGTTGGTTGTGTTTTAAAACGTAAAATCTTTGTCCAGTTTTTGGTTCCTCCGCTCGAGCGGATCTTTTGACGCTCGAGCGGGACTCTGTTGTTGCTTGTCCGCTCGAGCGGGGGTGTTAGCGCTCGAGCGGGGAAATCACCCATCCAGTATTTCGTCTGCAGTGGTACACGCTCGAGCAGGGGATTGGACGCTCGAGCGGGAGTATGTGTCTGACGCTCGAGCGGGGAGTTCGACGCTCGAGCGGGGCGACTTTTATATAAAGCCGAGATCCGACTTTTTTGTTCACTTTTCAACATCCTTTCTCTCTCCTACTTTTCCAAAAAGCTATTTTGAGAGTTCCTCTCACTAAAACCCTAACTTCTCTCTTAGGATTGATCTAGTAGGAGTTGTTTTCTCACCTTGGGCCTTTACAAAAGTTGTGTTGATCGTCGAGGGCTATCTTCCAATCTGAAAATTTCGGGATTTGGAGCATTTTCGTTTCTTCATCTCCTTCGTTGAGCCCCATCATTCGAGGTAGGGATAACCTACTCCATCTTATGAGCTTTGTCTTTAAATCTTAGCATTTTGATATGTTGGGGGTTGTTGGGTAATTTTGAGAAAGTTTGGGCCTTGTGTAATTTTACAAAAGTTGGGGTTTTAAATATATAAACCTATATGCATGTTAGGCATAGAGAAATGAGATTAATATGAACCTTAGGGTTGTTTTGTGAATTATGGTAATTTGCCCTAATTGGTTTAATTAATTAATGCATATAATTAATGGAAGAAAACGAGAAATTGAATTGAGAATGTTGAAATCGGGAATGTATGGGACTAGAGAGTGTAGTTGAACCTGTTATTGCTCATCTAGTTGGAATGTTGATATATTATCTATTTGTGCATTTATTTCCTGCTTAGAAATAATTGCTTTGGGCTACCGGTGGAGGGTAGTGTTGATTGTTGTAGACAATGCATGATGATTAGGCAAACTAAAACTAATCAATCGGATGTGTCATAGAGTATGACGGTTGATAGAATACATTAACTTTATGTATTGAGTGATTGTGTATATGACCAATGTGTTTATATGCATTATGTGTAGACGGTTGATAGAATACATTAACTTTATGTATTGATCGATTGTGTATATGATTCTGTGTTTATTTGCATTGCTTGTGTAGAGGAGGAGATGGGGGATGTACTCCGCGGTTTAGGGGAAGATAGGGGATGTACCTCTAAACCGGATAGGATTGGGAGGAGATGGGGGATGAACTCCGTAGATACAGTTCATACGCTTGTCTAGAGAAGTGAAGATACAGCTCATATGCTTATCTTTGTGAAGTGTAGATACAGCTCATATGCTTGTCTAGGATTGGGAGGAGATGGGGGATGAACTCCGTAGATACATCTCATATGTTTGTCTAGTGAAGTGTGGATACAGCTTATATGCTTATCTGTTGATGTGTAACATGCTTATCTGTTGTGGTATTGATATAGCTCATATGCTTATCTATTGGAATGTTGATATAGCTCATATGCTTATCTGTTGTAGTGTTGATATAGCTTATATGCTTATCTATTGAAAAGTCGGTTTGATTTGATATAACACTAAAATGTATATCATCATCGTTTGTGAAGTATGGAAGTAGTTTATGTGTTATTGATACAACACCAAAATGTGTATCCACCGTGAATTTCGAAAGTGTTCTAGTGATGAACTATAACCTCATCAAATGTTTTGGCCAGAGTACTGAGCCTTGTTTTCAAACTAAAAGTCGAATAAGAAATGGAAAGTGAATTGTAATATGAACTTGACTGTCATGGAATTTTAATAAGATATAAGTGGAAGGGTATGTATTGACCATCTATCAGTTGTTAATCTTTTAGGCGTTGTTCATAGTCGGTTTAGTATATTTCTACTGGGCCGTGGCCCACCCTTTCATGGGAACATCATTTTCAGGTACAGGTAGCATGCCACCTCTGAGGACATAGCTTGGGAGGCTAGTGGCAAACTTACTTTTGTTGCCTTATTTTCCTTTTTATGTATTACATGTAAATTCAAGCCAAGGGCTTAATGTGTAACCGAGTCAATACTCTCTTTTGTAACCAAGTGTTAACTTGGAAAGCTGTAAGCCCGTAGGGCATTTACTTTGTTGCTAACGTGTGATACATTTGTAATGTAGCACTCTGATTAATTGAGGAAATGTGGATCTTTTGCATATAAATGTATGTTTATATTGATGGGTTTAATGTTATTATTTTGAGAGCGTTACAAGGACCATTTCTTTTGGTTAGTTCACAGCTTATGTAGAAATTCATAGTCCCATTACTTGTCATGAGTTACTATTTGGCGTTTTGTTTTTAGTTAGAGATTTTGGTGAAGATAGTGTGTTGATAAGGTTGTTAGATCTTCGAATTTCTCATCTGTAATTTTTCAAAAAAAAAATTGTAGATTTGTTTAAGTTGCAATATATAGATAAATTGTTGTAGTAAGAATTTTTTTTTTTAATTTTTATGAGATGTATGGGTATATATATATATATATATATGAAAATATAGGTTGATATTTTTTTTACATCTTTAAATTAATTTGTTAATTTTATGTTATTTTTCATCTAAAATTTTTTTTGTTAAGTTCTTGGAATTGATATTTTTGTTGTAACAAATACATATATAATTTTCATAATAAATAATTATTTGTAACAAATATGTCATTGAAGACTATTTGCGATGGTACGTAGAAATCAAGGTGAGGCATCTTGCAAAAACATGATGCAATATGATTTTTGGAGAGTACAAGTTCTCTTAGTTACAGTATCAATGGCCTTACATAATTTCATAAGACGAAATAGCCCCATTGATAAAGTAATGCAAAATATACAAAATGCCAAGGACTACAAAGCGCCGGACCTTTTTGACCACCTAACAATGACGACGATTGGAGATATATGATTACATGAGATGAAGACATTAAAATGGCTAATGTGAGGGCGCCTATTGCATGCGCCTTGGCAACACGAGCGCAACAACTTCAGATTTGTTGGTGGGGGCAATTGGAAGTGGATTACAAGATTGTTTCTATGTATATGAGAAATGTAAATTATGTTATTTTTTACATTCTGTTTTTGTTTGTTAAAGATTAAAATAAAAAATAAAAAAAAAATTTTAATGTCCTCAAACGTTGAGAGTAAAAAAAAAAAAAATCAATTTTCTTTAAGATTTATTTATGTGCGGATCAAAAATAAAGGGTGTGTCTGGTTTGTGTTTTGAGATAAATTTTCAAAAATAATTTTGTGGAGAGTGTTTAGAAGTTTTTTTTGGTTTGTTTGGTTGTATATTTTGAAAACAGTTTTGGAATTTGAGATGATTTGATATTTTGTTATAGTTGATTAGATGTATGTAAGAACAAAGGTGATTGAAAAGGAGAGAGAAAAGAGAAAAAATAAATGATTGATTGATGTGTAATAGAGAGATAAGTAATTTTAGAATTTTTTTGAGAAAATTTGTAACCAAACATACTTTTAGACATTTTCTTCCAAAAACATGTTTCAAAACATAAACCAAACACACCCAAAATCTTTTAGATCATCATGAAATCGTTTTGTGTATTAGCAACTGTGAATTTTTATTATGCAAAATCGTGAACCCAAGTGAAGATTGAAGGGGACAACTAGGTTGTTATTCACTTGTGTGTCTCTGAGAATGTTTCCCCTTGGGAGTGTGGTGCAATATTTATCGATATTAAGCGGATGGCAGCTCAAAGGAGCTTCTCTTTTAGTTGGAAGCCGAGAACTACCAACAATGTTGCTCATTGAGTGGCCCAAGCCTCCCTCCATGGTCGCTTTCCTCTTGATTGGGTTGCCCTCCATTCGCCTTGGACCTCGCACTCGCACAGGCCAGCAGAATCTTCCAGGCATTGGGCATCAATTGCCCCGGCGCCACCTCCAGGCGATTCAGCACGTCAACCACCAGTTGGGGCAATGGCAACCTCAGCCCACCTTTTAGCGCCTCCTCGTACAGGGAAAACTCCCCTGGCCTAGCAGTAGACGGCCTTTCCCTTGATGTCGGCAACAATAACTCCACCTCCGCCGGAATCTGGTATCGTCCCCTGATAACCTCCAAATCCGCCGCCGTGAGTGTGGATTTGTCCGCCTTAGTGTGCCACTGATCTGGCTCTACCTGGCTTAGTGGCTTTGGAGCCAATATCAGGGCTGACGCCTGCAATTCTCCCACCGGTTCCCCCGCCCCCACCATCCATGTTTCCGTCCTATATCGCGCTGCTAACTCCTCCGCATCATCGTCTCCCAGCGAGTCCACCCTCACATTGACTACTTCTTCTTGTGCCATTTCTAGGGTTTGCTTACAAATCACTTCTGACACAGGAGCAAGGAAGTTGAGAAAATGCTACACAGGTGTGTCGTACGCAATGAAGGAATTAACACTTGGATATTTTGAGTTTTTGTAAAAAGGTAGGTGAGGCGCATTAATACCAAAAACCCACGGTTTATCCGTATTTCATGGATCCACATTAATTTTTGCCCGTTTCAAAACCTTTCAAATCAACCGCCAAAACCGCCTTTTCAAAACCCCCCTCATGACCTATCATTTCATTTCTGCTCCAACGCTTCACTTCCCCCACAATATTGCCACGTGTGTGGCCACGATGCACTGTTCCCTCCCCTTACCCTGTCCTTTCCATTTCAAATCATCACGTGGCCCCACCCTACCCCCTCTCTTTTTGAGCCCCGCGCCGTCCTGGTCGGCACTCCTCACGGTCGACCCCTCCCGCTTGACCACCCTTACGGTCGGCACGCCTCTCGGCCGACCCCTCCACTCGGCCGACCCCTTCCACTTAGCCACCATCGCGATCAGCAAGCCTCTCGGTCGACCCCTCCCACTCGGCCACCCTCACGGTCAGGTTCTCCCGTTCAGTCCCCCTTGCGGTCGGCACGGCTTCCAATCGGCCTCTCCACTCGGTTCGCACTTCTCATCCTTATTACTATTCCCTTCGTTGGGCTAAAGCTGCACTCGGAAATGGGAGACTACTGACACGGATAGGCCCACAAGGTTTACGGCCCACAGCAAACAACCCCAAACCCATCGCTTGGGACCCATAGCATAACCCGGTTGGCAAATCTCAGGACAGCTGGAGGCCACCTGGACGTGGAGGGCCAATGGCATTCGGGCACATGGCAGATGAAACACAGGCCACATCAGCAGACAAAGATCTGCAGAGTTATTGCCACAACACATCACCATTAATGCAGCCCATCACACCATTTATTACGACAATACCTCCCCGTCGGAACAGAGCCCCCTCACCCTAAACAAGGTAAGCTACGGCACAGGCTTTCGGCGAAAGGAGGGCACGTCACAAGAGACGGTGAAATGATTACCAAAGGATATAAGCAAGAATGGAAGACAAAAGGAAGGTTAAACTTCTTATCTCTCTCTCTCTCTCTCTTTCTCTCTCTCTCTCTCTACATTTCCTTCTTCCACTACTAATTCTCTCGCCGGAGGGTTCACTGGGGGACTTCCCCGTTCCCCTTTGGACTTGCTTACAGGTCATTTGACGGAATCATCACCCAGAACCGGAACTTGAAGAGTCTGGACCAGCCCGACCCATCCACCCGGGACGGACAGCACTATCAGTTCTCATCTCTAATTTTTCATTTTTTTTTTTCTAGATTTGTTTTAGTTGCAATATATAGATAAATTGTTGTAGTAAGAATTTTTTTTTTAATTTTTATGAGATGTATGGGTATATATATATATGAAAATATAGGTTGATATTTTTTTTACATCTTTAAATTAATTTCTTAATTTTATGTTATTTTTCAACTAAATTTTTTTTTTGTTAAGTTCTTGCAATTGATATTTTTGTTGTAACAAATACATATATAATTTTCATAATAAATAATTATTTGTAACAAATATGTCATTGAAGACTATTTGCGATGGTACGTAGAAATCAAGGTGAGGCATCTTGCAAAAACATGATGCAATACGATTTTTGGAGAGTACAAGTTCTCTTAGTTGCAGTATCAATGGCCTTACATAATTTCATAAGACGAAATAGCCCCATTGATAAAGTAATGCAAAATATACAAAATGCGAAGGACTACAAAGCGCCGGACCTTCTTGACCACCCAACAATGACAACGATTGGAGATATAACGATGACATGAGATGAAGACATTAAAATGGCCAATGTGAGGGCGACTATTGCATGCGCCTTGGCAACGCAAGTGCAGCAACTTCAGATTTGTTGGTGGGGGCAATTGGAAGTGGATTACAAGATTGTTTCTATGTATATGAGAAGTGTAAATTATGTTATTTTTTACATTTTGTTTTTGTTTGTTAAAGATTACAAAAAAAAAAATTAATGTCATCAAATGTTGAGGGTAAAAAAAAAATTCAATTTTCTTTAAGATTTATTTATGTACGGATCAAAAATAAAGGGTGTGTCTAGTTTGTGTTTTGAGATAAATTTTCAAAAATAATTTTGGGGAGAGTGTTTAGAAATTTTTTTGGTTTGTTTGGTTGTATATTTTTAAAATGATTTTAGAATTTGAGATGATTTGATATTTTGTTATAGTTGAGTAGATGTTTGTGAGAGAAAAAATAATTGAAAAGGAGAGAGGAGAGAGAAAAAATAAATGATTGATTGGTGTGTAATAGAGAGAGAAGTAATTTTAGAATTTTTTTGAAAAAATTTGTAACCAATCATACTTTTAGACATTTTCTTCCAAAAACATGTTTCAAAACATAAACCAAACACACCCAAAATCTTTTAGATCATCATGAAATCTTTTTGTGTATTGGCAACTATGAATTTTTATTATGCAAAATCGTGACCCCAAGTGGAGATTGAAGGGGATAACCAGGTTGTTATTCACTTGTGTCTCTGAGAATGTTTTGCCTTGGGAGTGTAGTGCAATATTTACCGATATTAAGCAGATGGCAGCTCAAGGGAGCTTCTCTTTTAGTTGGAAGCCGAGAACTACCAACAATGTTGCTCATTGAGTGGACCAAGCCTCTCTCCATGGTCGATTTCCTCTTGATTGGGTTGCCAACACCCCCCCCACCCCCCCCACCCCCCAACAGAGCTTGCTTTACTTCTTAAATCCTCTTAGCTTAGGCGTTTCCTCTGTTTGTTGCTGTGATCTTTCGTTTGGGATGTGTTTGCTTCCGTTTTTGGTTTCTCTGGTTTAAAGCTTCCTCTATTCAAAAAAAAATATAAAAAATAAAATAAAATAAAACGAACTGATACAAAATTAATTTGACGATCAGAAAAACACATTTGTACAATTGTTAACAAATGTGGTCAAATGGATTGGAGTAATAGTTTATTTTGCAAATACGTCCTATTTTCACAACATACTTTTTCTTTTTCTTTTTCGTTGAAACAAGAGTTTTTGCAAAATATTGGGTGAAAAGAATTTTTTAATTTGACAAGTTTGGCTTGGTTATGACTTTTAAAAAAATTTGTGAAGTTTTTGATCAAAATCATCATGCCCAACGCAACCAAAAAAAAAAAAAAAAAAAAAAAAAAAAAAAAAAAAAAAATCAACATACAAAATTATAATGCAAAAAAAATTTTGTTACAATTTGTATAAATTATTTCACAAAAACATTTCTTCAATTACATATTTTCAACATCGGCTAATATTTCGTTTTTTACAAAAATAAAGCATGCATATTTTGTAAAAACAAAATTTTTGATCAAAATGTTTGATTATGAATTTTAAAAATAATTCATAAAAGACATTTTTTTTTCTAAAGAAAACTCCCGGTTGTGTATGAGTTTTGATTTTTCAGGAGTTTTGATGAGCAAATTTTTGTTATCAACAATCTTGACCCCAAAATCAAAAACACGATATCAAAAAAAAAAAAAAAAAATGAATAGCAAAAACAAAAAAAATAATTAACGTACACCATTTTAGAGTTGGTTTGAGTATGTGTGCTGAATTTTTGGTTTTTTAATTATTTTAGTTTGGGATTAAAAAGTTTCGTTTATGATAAATTTTTTAATTTTTTTGACTTTTATGAAAAAAAAAAGAAATAATTATAGATTAAATGTAATATTTTAATTTATTTAACTAAAATAATTAATTTTATTTTATGTAACTATTTTAGCCTAAATATATATCCCAAACGAAGTCTCAGCAGAAATTCCTGGTGCAAATGGATAAAAATGTGAGTCATTGCGCTTCAAAAAGAATGCGTGTTCAGCCATGTATGCAATAATGACACTCCTGCATCACTGCCCGCTGCAGGAGCAAAGACCAAAAAAAAAAAAATACGGTAGTATTTGATAAAATTTTTTAAATATAATTTGAGAATAAGAGTTACATTTTAAGTTTGTGTATTTTAGAATTATAATTTGAGTGTAAAAAATTGGTTTGATGAAAAAGTTTTGAAAAGAGTTTTGAGAGCATCTCCAACGGTTGAACAAATTTTTCATCAAATTTGAGTAAAAAAGACATTTGGCTCAATCTAATATTAATCACTCCAACAGTGTACTGTAGTTTTCATCAAAACGCATTGGACGTCCAGGGGGACAACTGGCCGATCGACCGGAAAGAGCAAAATCTATACAATTCTGTAGTTGAATTTTCAAGCTTGAGGGTCATCCGGGGGGTCGACCCCGAGGTCAACCGGGAGGTCGACCTCCCAATGTAAAATCTGTATAATTTTTTGTGAAAATTGGTCATCCGGTGGGTCATCTGATAGTGAAAATACAACGGTAATTAATAATTTTTTGGTGAAAGACCCAGCACATTCTCAGTTTGGTGAAAAATTTGGTGAATTCTCAATTTGATATCGTTTTGACGAAACTGTTGGAGACAAAAAAAAGCTGTCCTTTTTCACCAAATTTAAATTTGGTGATGAATTTGGTGAACTATTGGAGATGGTCTGAATTGAGTGGAAAATTTTTAATGTAACATATGATATTTAATACAAAAACTTACAATTCATAATCAAACACACAACTCAAAATTCTATTAAAACTCATGAAAAATTTTAAAAAATTCGAAAAATATTTTTTTAGAGGTACATCCCCCATCTCCCCTAAACCATTAACCATTAACCGGTCTAGAGGTACATCCCCCATCTTCCCCTAAACCGTGGAGTACATCCCCCATCTCCTCCCATACACAAGTAAAAGCTGTCCTTTTTCACCAAATTTAAATTTGGTGATGAATTTGGTGAACTATTGGAGATGGTCTGAATTGAGTGGAAAATTTTTAATGTAACATATGATATTTAATACAAAAACTTACAATTCATAATCAAACACACAACTCAAAATTCTATTAAAACTCATGAAAAATTTTAAAAAATTCGAAAAATATTTTTTGTTGAATATATGAAAATTAACATGTGTCAATTGCAAAAATAAAATAAAATAAAATAAATTGCACTGTTCTGATCAACCGGCCGGACGACTGGTGAGACGACCAGTTAGCCCAAATTTTCCCGCCTTCGACCGTGTTTTCAAAAGTGAGTATGGAACCGCGTTTTGAAAATCGTAAACAAACACTATGTTCAAATTGAGCTCTAAAACGTTAGTTCCAGAACTCTACCAAACAGAGCCTACGTCTCATCAAACTACATGTTTTGGATAAAAAAATAGGAGTACAAATGTAAATTTACATTATCAACCATTATTTTATATTACACGTAAAAAAAATTTAAATTATTTTAAACATACCTCTTTTGTTTATCTACTTTTTTTTAACCAGAAAAGAAAAAAAAGTCAAAAAATATATTATTAAGTTATGCCAAACAAACCTTTAGGCTATATTTGGCATAAGCTTTTTTGACTATTTTAATCACAAAAAATAAAATAAACTAAAAAATTAATAAGACAAAATGTCACATCCAATTCATAATCATTTTAATTTTTCTTTTACAAAAGTCAAAAAAACAAAAAATTCATCCAAAATGAGACTTTTTAGCCCCATGTTAAAATAGCCAAAAAGTAAAAAAATTAACTCACATCCCCAACGATGACTTAATTTAAAAACTAACTAGTCTTGTTTGGAAATATGTTATTTTAGTAATTTTTTAACATTTTATGAAAAGATATGCAGAAAAGTAGAGAGAGAGTGATGTGACAAGTTATAATAACTTTTTGGCTAAAACTAAAAATTGTCAAATGAGGCCTTAGGCTTGGTTTGGGAAGTGAGTTGGTTTTTTGGCTATTTTAGCCAGGGTTTAAAAAGTCTCGTTTGGGATGAATTTTTTTTATTTTTGTAAGAAAAAAATAAAATGATTACGATTTAGATATGATATTTTATTTTATTAACTTTTTAACCTTTTTTTTTTTTTTTGTGTGTGACTATTTTAGCTTGATAGCCCCATTTTAGCCCATGTCAAACCTGGGCTTATATTCAAAATTAGACACACATTAACAATCACGTGACATAAAAATATTTTATTATATATAACTCACATTTATAATACAAATCTAAATCACAAGTCTAATGTGACATTTTCTATCTAATTTTTTTTAAAAAAAATAACTTTAGAAGTAAATAAAAAAAAACACTTGAAATATGAAAGGTCATATTAAAAAAAAATAAAAATTTAAAGGGCAAATAAGAAAAAAAACAAGTATAAAGGGGCAAAGTGTAATTAACAAAGGGTGGGCCCCAATGTGTTTACCATGGGTTCCGTTTCGATGATCCAAAGCAGTCAATATGTAGAGCTCATTGAGTACTTCATCTCTACAAAAAATTACACTCATTGGATATCGATAGTTTCTTGATTAGATCATGTTTTTTTCAATGGTAAATATGATTTTAAAAATAAATTGTTGACAAAATATGTTATGATTTAGGAGTTATCGATATCCGATCAATATGATTTTTTAAAAGAATAAAATATTTGACAAACTCTATACAATTCAAATAATCAAAATAACACCTACTAGTCCAACAGCACCGCTTTCTCTTTTAATAAAGTTAGGGGTTGTTTGGCATCCCCTATAGTAGTACACTTTTTTTATCTTTTTATTTTTTTTAAACACATTACCTCTCGACTTTTCTACATATTTTTTGTTAAAAAAATATTTAAAAAATTAAATAATTTAAATCATCCTAAATAACCCTTTAATTTTAGCTGTCTTTTGATTCCATTCTTGTCAAATCAATTTTTTAGTTTTTGAAATTTAGGAAATCAACTATTCAAGTTTAAAATTAAAATAAGATAATATTAAGATAACGTTTTAAAATTATATCATCTTATTTTAATTTTGAATTTAAACAATTGAATTACCAGAGGAAAATTACTGTGGAGAAAAGAATGATAGAAGATTCGTGATCCACAACTTTACACTAAAAATATGTTAATTTTGGACAATAATCATTGGCTTGTTTTGCGGAGTAAGCTAAAAGATGATTTTTTAACCTTTTATTTTTTTGAATTTTTTTTAAAAAAAAAAAAAAAAAAACATGTAAAAAAATAAAGAAAAAAATGTGACAAAAAAATTAAAAAACCAAAAAATTTCTTTTAAACATATTCTCAACACAAACCAATATTGTTATAGTTGTCATGTTATTGCTAATTACTGTTGTGGTGTTCTGAATTACCCGACCATCTTATGCATGTGCAATGCATTTGAATTTAAAAAGTGTGGGTTTAGTTTTAGCTGTATTTTTTATTCCATTCTTATCAAATTGTCATAAAATCAAAGTAATAGAGGAGAAAATGAGAGCTAAGGAGAACAGCAAAAAATTAGAATCAAAAGAGTAAATATTACTGCTTATTCAATCTTATGCATACCAAAACATCTAGTAAATATTTTGCTTATATAGACAAAATTTTAGTAAATACAACATGTGAATTTGAAGGAGTTGGTGGAGATGAGAGGTTAGTGAAGTAAGTGAAAATAGTGAGAATGGAGGAGTTGTTGATGTTGGACAGATAGGTAAATTAACACAATCTCATTTACTAAATTCCATCGTGTTCCATTAATCTCATCTTCTTATCTTGAATCAAAATGATATCTTTTTTAATGGTTATCCAAATATTTCATAACACTCCCCATTGGATAACTATATACTAACAATATACCTGGTTAAAACTTTACCAAGAAAAACTCACTGGAAAAAAATCTTTGATGAACAATATTCTTGTACGTGATTTGTTTAGATTACATCATTAAAACCTTGTTAAAGAAAATCCAGAACCTTAGACAAGGGAAAAAGAGTACAATCTACAAATCTGCTTAAATTGATAACTTTCTCTCAAAACTGCATAATAAATCTTGATGTTGACGCATCCCAATATTATGCACGAGCTTTTTGAATGTTGCAGTCGGTAGTTGTTACCTAGAAGGCAACCCAAGAAGGGGATGAATTGGGTTTCTAAATAAAATTGGTAAATTAAAAAATCAACCCAAATAATAAATAAATAAAAATGCTCAATAGTATAGTAATGAAATAAGATAAGCAAAGGGAAGAAAAAGCAAACACAATAATTTATAGTGATTTGACACGTCAGGCCTACTATATGTCTTAAGTTGTGAAACATTGAAAATGTTTTGTTTATTGGGAGTATGTTTTGTAACTTGCCTTATATGGAAGTTGATAGTGACACGATATGTGTTGAATATATATTGTTGAAAGTACATATGTTGTTTACATATTGTGATATGCCTCTTGTTAAATGGAGGAGATGATCGGTAATGGGTCGAATTGTTGAATGTTATCATGTAACATTGTTTAAAATGGAAGGAAACCTGTTTTCGAAAACTTGTGCTTAATTTCGGGGACGAAATTCTTTAAGGGGGGGAGGTTATAGCGATCCCGGGTTTACCCTTGTTGTACAGTGATCCGGACATGTGTCCGTGGATGTTGGTAGTTGTTTACTTTAATTTTTTTTCCGGAAGTGCGCCAGACCCCAGTAAACCTCACCTATAGCGATCCCGGGTTTACCCTTGTTGTACAGTGATCCGGACATGTGTCCGTGGATGTTGGTAGCTGTTGTTTATCTTGTTTACATCCTTTTTACTTTGTATTTGAGTTATAGGATGTGTTGGGCAGGTTTGTTACAGTTTGGTTGTGTTAGGAAACCTAGTGTTGCTGCCCAGATTTTTGGACCTTCGCTCGAGCCAGGAGTTTGTCGCTCGAGCTAGCGTTGAGTTGTGTCTGGTGGGTCGAGCCAGAGAGGCTTCGCTCGAGCGAGCGCTTGCATCTGGTTCTGGACCTGAGAGTTGTGTTTTCTGGCTCGAGCGAGCTTTTCTTGGCTCGAGCGGTCTGGTTTGTTCTTCGCTCGAGCGAGCGGTTTGTCGCTCGAGCGTGCTTCTGGTTGTAGACCTGAAGGGTCGAGTTGTTGGCTCGAGCGAGCAATCTGTGGCTCGAGCGCACTTTTGAGTTTTTGGCTCGAGCGAGAGTTCCTTGGCTCGAGCGAGAGTTTCTATGTCTGGTCGCTCGGGCGACCAAGTCTTCGCTCGAGCGAGAGTGTGTTATATCAGCGGACAGTAGCGATTTTAAACATCACTTTTCCCTTCGCTCGAGCGAGCGTGTTTTATATCAGCGGACAGTAGCGTTTTGAACATCACTTTTTCATCTTCTTTTTTTGATCAAACCCTAGATCCGAGACTCTCTCTCTCTACACTTATATTCTCTCTAAGAATTGATCTCCCTAGAGTGTGAATCTAGCCTAGGGCTTTTGTTAAAAAGATAGAGGGCATTGAGAGCTTTGTTTTAATCTGAAAAAGTTTGGATTTGGAGCACGTTGGTCTTCGAGTCTTCATCTCCTTTTGGGCTCAAACTTTGAGGTAGGGATATCCTACTCCTTTCTATGGATTTTGTCCTTAAATTTTGGTATTTTGAGATGTTGGGGTTGGTTTGGTAATTTTGGGAAAGTTAGGGGCTTTTGTGTAATTTTACAAAAGTTGAGGTTTTATTCATAATAAACCTAGATGCATGTTTGACATAGAAAAATGGAGTTAATGTAGAATCATTGATGAAAATGGGACCTAAGGGTTGAAATGGTAATTTTGGAATTAACCTAATTACATGGTTTAATTAATTGGGATAATTAATTGGGAAATGAGGAAATGTAATGTTGATTGAATATCCATTGTGCATTTATTTTCTGTTTAGAAATAATCTGTGGATATTGTTGTTATACATATCTGTAGTGGAATGTGGATATAGCTTATATGCTTATCTGTGGATATTGTTGTTATACATATCTGTAGTGGAATGTGGATATAGCTTATATGCTTATCTGTGGATATTGTTGTTATACATATCTGTAGTGGAATGTGGATATAGCTTATATGCTTATCTGTGGATATTGTTGTTATACATATCTGTAGTGGAATGTGGATATAGCTTATATGCTTATCTGTGGATATTGTTGTTATACATATCTGTAGTGGAATGTGGATATAGCTTATATGCTTATCTGTGGATATTGTTGTTATACATATCTGTAGTGGAATGTGGATATAGCTTATATGCTTATCTGTGGATATTGTTGTTATACATATCTGTAGTGGAATGTGGATATAGCTTATATGCTTATCTGTGGATATTGTTGTTATACATATCTGTAGTGGAATGTGGATATAGCTTATATGCTTATCTGTGGATATTGTTGTTATACATATCTGTAGTGGAATGTGGATATAGCTTATATGCTTATCTGTGAATGTGGGATATTGTTTTTATACATATCTGTTGGGAATGTGGATAGAGCTTATATGTCTATCTGTTGAAAAGGGGGAAAATGAAAAGTAACTTAGACTCATCAGTCGTATGACATAAATATGTGATTTATGTGATTGTATCAGTGTTGGCCATCTATCAATTGCTAATATTTTAGTCATTGTTCATGGTTGGTTTAGTGTATTTCTACTGGGCTGTGGCTCACCCTATATGGGAATATCATTTTCAGGTACAGGAAGCATGCCACCTCCAAGGACATAGCTAGGGAGGCTAGAGGCGGACACACTGGTGTCGATTTTACTTTTTGATGTATTACATGTAAATACAAGCCAAGGGCTTAATGTGTACGAGTTAGTACTCTTTTGATGTAACCAAGTGTTAACTTGGAAAGCTGTAAGCCTGTAAGGCATTTGCTTTTGTTGTTAACATGTAATACTTTTGTAATAGAATTCTGATGTAATGAAAGAAGATGGAACTTTGAGAATCAATGCATGTCTTATTTAATGTGTTTAATGCTATTATTTTGAGGGCGTTACATCACCCCCACCGATCCCCAGTGCCACGTGGCACTGTGGGATTGAAAGGAAAGAAAAAAAAAAAAAAAATTGGCCAATAGAAACACATCACGTCACTAGGGATCGACTCACTGAAGGTGTGTAGCAGCGTTGTTTTTTTTCAAACAGAATACTCCTTGTATAATTAAAAATTCATCCGTTAAAGAAAAGAGAAGCTCCTCTCGAATCACGATACGACAACCACATGAAGACAAACCAAGCATGTGGAGCAAGGCGCGTTATAAGCTTTTTCTTTCTTTCTTTCTTTATTTCATAACACTCCCCATTGGATAACTATATACTAACAATATACCTGGTTAAAACTTTACCAAGGAAAACTCACTGGAAAAAAATCTTTGATGAACAATATTCTTGTACGTGATTTGTTTAGATTACATCATTAAAACCTTGTTAAAGAAAATCCAGAACCTTAGACAAGGGAAAAAGAGTACAATCTACAAATCTGCTTAAATTGATAACTTTCTCTCAAAACTGCATAATAAATCTTGATGTTGACGCATCCCAATATTATGCACGAGCTTTTTGAATGTTGCAGTCGGTAGTTGTTACCTAGAAGGCAACCCAAGAAGGGGATGAATTGGGTTTCTAAATAAAATTGGTAAATTAAAAAATCAACCCAAATAATAAATAAATAAAAATGCTCAATAGTATAGTAATGAAATAAGATAAGCAAAGGGAAGAAAAAGCAAACACAATAATTTATAGTGATTTGACACGTCAGGCCTACGTCTACTCCCCAAATATCTTCCTCAGAAATTTCTTTACTATTCTTCAAATAATAATTACTTCACTAGTTTCACAGGTGCTAGTGAACTTTTACAACAAATAATCAATCTCGCTCACTCTGACTAGTTTTGAATTTGGTGCCTAGTCACACCTCACTAAGTGATTTTATCTCAAAAACCACTCACAAAAAATACTACTCTTTTTACAAGAATAAAAATAAGAGATATAAGATCATTTTACAATTTTGTTCAAACTCTTAATAAATTTTTTCTCATAAAAATAATTAATCACTAAAAACCCACAGTATAATATTTAAAAATACTTCAATATCATAGAATTTCTTTTCAACACTTCTTTAATTTTTTTTCCGGAAGTGCGCCAGACCCCAGTAAACCTCACCCCCACCGATCCCCAGTGCCACGTGGCACTGTGGGATTGAAAGGAAAGAAAAAAAAAATTGGCCAATAGAAACACATCACGTCACTAGGGATCGACTCACTGAAGGTGTGTAGCAGCGTTGTTTTTTTTCAAACAGAATACTCCTTGTATAATTAAAAATTCATCCGTTAAAGAAAAGAGGAGCTCCTCTCAAATCACGATACGACAACTACATGAAGACAAACCAAGCATGTGGAGCAAGGCGCGTTATAAGCTTTTTCTTTCTTTATTGTTGGGCGCCGCTTCAACTTTTGGAGCACCAATAATGATAAAGATTTCTATAAACTTCTAAAATGATCTTAGGATTGTTTTGGAAACATAGTAAAAAGTAATTTTTTGATTTTTAATTAAGTTTTTGACTTTTTTAGATAAATGATTTGAGAAATTGATAAAAAGTGACTTTTGACTTTTTTGTTTAATATTTGTTTATGATGTCAAATCATAATAAAATGACCAAACTATCCCCATTTATTTAAAATATTTACAACTTCACCTATGTAAAATATTTTGACCCATGAGGGGTAAAATTGTAATTTCACCGTTGGCTAAAAACCAATTTCTCAAATGAAAAAAAAGAAAAAAAAAAAGCTAACTTTTGGCTTTTGCTACAAACTAAAAAAAGTGACTAAAAGTCAACTTTTCAAAATAATCCTTAATTATTTATATCACTTTCAAACATAATTTTTTTAAAAAAATTAAAACACATTAATGATTAATACATCAATAAAGATTATGGAGTCCTTCTTTGTAGAGTCCCAAACATTTTTCTGTAGAGCACGCATGGCCGGGCAACTTTTTCTTTTCACAGATAGAGGAGTCCACATCCTGTCCTTGAGGATCTCTGCTTGGTTACTTAAGTTCAGATCTTCGGCTGCTGTTTCCAGCAGCACTCCCAGCAGCACTACAAAACGACGCCGTTTTGTATATATATATATATATATTTTTTCCTTTCTTTTCTTCTTATTCACCTTTCCCCTTTCCATTTTTGAACCCTAGACAGAGGACACGAAGGAGAGAAGAAGGCCGAAGATCTGAACTCCATAAATTCCAGAGAAGAACAAACCAAACCCCCTCTCTGTCGATCGTAAAATCGCCGATTAAGGTCAGTTCATTCTCTGTGTGTGTGTGTGTGTGTGTGTTTGTGCTCCAATTCGATCAATTGTTTTACCATTCAATCTCTCTGATTTTGATTTTTTGCTTCCGAAAAACATTTTTGTTTTGTTTTCTGGAATGTTGCTTCCGTTTTGTATATATATATATATATATATATTTTTTTTTCCCTTTCTTTTCTTCTTATTCACCTTTCCCCTTTCCATTTTTGAACCCTAGACAGAGGACACGAAGGAGAGAAGAAGGCCGAAGATCTGAACTCCATAAATTCCAGAGAAGAACAAACCAAACCCCCTCTCTGTCGATCGTAAAATCGCCGATTAAGGTCAGTTCATTCTCTGTGTGTGTGTGTGTGTGTGTGTTTGTGCTCCAATTCGATCAAGTGTTTTACCATTCAATCTCTCTGATTTTGATTTTTTGCTTCCGAAAAACATTTTTGTTTTGTTTTCTGGAATGTTGCTTGTTTTCTGCCGTGACTGTTTCTGTTTTAGTATGTTGTTGTTTTTCTTTTTTGCTTGAAGATTTGCAGGAAGGTATAGTTTGATGATCTTTAGGGTTAGGCTGACCTATTTAATGTTGCTTTCTGATCACTATTTTTCTGTGTATATATATATATATATCCACAAAGATGTGTATTCTGTTTTAGTATGTTGTTGTTTTTCTTTTTTGCTTGAAGATTTGCAGGAAGGTATAGTTTGATGATCTTTAGGGTTAGGCTTACCTATTTAATGTTGCTTTCTGATCACTATTTTTCTGTGTATATATATATATATACATCCACAAAGATGTGTAGATATAAAGATGATTTCAATTGTAGCAATTTCATAAACACTCACTCAGTTTAAATTTTTAATGGACATGTATACATCTTGTCTTATCAATCATCATATACTACTATCTGTAATTATTAAACTACTGCATTTTAGTTCTCTCTCTTTCTCTCTCTAAATTCCTCAATTGTTTCAATTTCTCTCAATCCGCTTGTTCTTCTTCATTTCTAGACGTTTGGATTCTATTTAGGGTTAATTTGATTGTGCACCTATAACTTGGTCTTGTTTGGTTTCATTGATTTTGATGGAAGATAATTGATTAAATGCATAATTGGTAGTTGTGGAGTCTTGAAAAAAAAGAGAAGCAAAAAAAGCATTATGACTTAAAAGCATGGGTGATAGCTTAGAACCACTAGAAATAAACTTCATAATCCAATTGCAAATATTGCCCAGATAGTGTAGGTAGGGGAAAGGACCACAAGAAGCAAAACTGATCACAGCACAATGTCAATTAATACACTTTTTAATAGTATTACAAATTCATAAATTGGTGATTTTGCATAAACTAGTTCCATATATCCCACTAGACTATTTAAGTTACTCTTTGTTATTATGGGATGCTTTTTTTGCTTCTCTTTTTTTTCAAGACTCGTAATTTTTTAAGTCGCCACAACTACCAATTATGCATTTAATCAATTATCTTCAATCAAAATCAATGAAACCAAACAAGACCAAGTTATAGGTGCACAATCAAAATGTTTAGTTTTCCCCATTTCATACCTAAACTATAAATTTCATATGGTTAGCCCTTAAAATTTCCGATTTCAGTTCATGTAGTCCAATTAGAGATGATTGTAAAAATACTAGTAGACATGGCCCCTAGTAGATTGATACTAATTATATTTTTTTCAAAAGGGAAGATTCAATTCAAATATGCCATCTTTGGTCAGAGCTTCCTGTTTAGGGAAACCTAAAAGTTTTTTTAATAACCTTCCTGTTTAGGACAACGTAAGAGTTTTTTTTTTTTTTTTTTAAAAAAAAAAGCAAAAACCAAAAGATTGAAAAGTAGGTGTATGCAGGAATGATATGATTCAAGTTGAATGTGTATATAACTTTACTATGAATTGTGTGCATAATTTTGCAGATGTCAAGTTCAACTGTTAACGGAGGTACCTCAGATCAGTTGACGTTCAACAACAGAAATTGCCCTAAATGTCATAAGAAAGCAACTATTCAAATTTCGGAGACGGAACAAAACAGAAACAAATTATTTTATTATTGTAAAAATTGCGGCGATTTTATGGGATGGTGCTTGCCTACAAATTCACAAGGTAGACGTGAAGGAGTAGTGCAAATGGAAAATATGTCAACTGTCACCGAACAACAACTTCGACATATGAATGAACAACTTCGATTTCTAAGTGAAGAACTGCAATTTATGAGGGCGAAGATGCTTAAGTTAGAAACAGACATAAATCAAAATTCGAGTCGTATTTATGGGTTGTGTATCTTGCTTGTAATTGGGATCGTGTTAGTTATAAAAATGTAATAGTTTTGTAATCTTTGCGACCCATGACAGCTAGTGGCAGGTTGTATGGTCATGTGGTTAGGTAAACTATATGTTTGTATGGTTAACTGGACTTGTTAATTTTGTATGGTTATATGGTTATGTAATGGGACTTGGTTATTTTGTTCACGTTGTCCAGCAGAGCTGTGTAATCTGTGTAATCAGTTTGTATGGTTATGTTGTGCACTTTGTATGGTTATGATTATGTTCAACCTGTCCGTTACAGGGTGTAATGAAAACAGGGAATAAGTGTATTTTGTCCATTACAGGGTGTAATCAAAACAGGAAATAAAAACAAACCTGTCCATTACAGGGTGTAATCAAAACAGTAAATAACCGGAAATAAGTTCAACCTGTCCATTACATTACAGGGTGTAAATATCTGCCATTTGCTTTAACATCACAGTTGGAATGGCAACCCTTGGCAATTTTTGACACAAATTATACTCGGCTTCCAATTCTTTATACCTTTTGTCATAGAGCACCCTCTCAAAATGCTTGAAAAATTCCATCAAGTTATGATCACAATTGAGATAATCCTTCAAAAATGCATTGAATGATTCACTTAGTTGAGTAGTACTCATTCCAGCTGCCCAAGAATTCATAATATATGGCCATCCCCATTTCTCCTTAACACCAAAAGTTTGCGCCAACCAATGATTGTTGTGTGCATCATACCTATGAAGCATTTGGTCCCATTGTATTTTGAATTCTTCTTCATCATCAATTTGATGCATAAATTTTGAAAAGACACCCTTTACCCCAACATCTTGAAAGAGGGAACTCACATGCTTCACGACATTTTGCATCAAATGCCATGTACAAAGTCGATGGTTTGTACTAGGCATGACAATTGGAATGGCCTTAGCCATCGCAGCATCTTGATCGGTGAAAATAGTTTTTGGAGCTTTGTTTGACATTGCCTCCAAAAAAATCTGAAACAACCATGTGAATGATTCGGCAGTCTCATCATGCATCAATGCTGCACCGAATACAACAGTTTCTCGATGATGATTAAATCCAACAAAGGTTCCAAAAGGCCTATGTTCATTATTTAATTTGTAAGTAGTGTCAAAGGTCACTACATCACCAAATTGAGCATAGTCCATTATCATTTGTGCATCCGCCCAAAATATGTTACTTATTTGCTCTTCACAATCTAATTGGACTGCATAATAAAAGGATGGATTTTCTAAACTTTTCTTACGAAAGTATTGCAACACACTACCCGCTTCTCCATATTCCAAATCTTTTTGTCTCTTCGATCTCAAGTAATTTTTTTGGTCCAATTTGGTGAAGCCAAGTGATGCTCTTCCACCAGATTCCCTACCAAATAGCTCATAAGCAGACCTAAGAGGAATTCCAGATTCTGCAGCCAATTCTACTTCAATTGCTTGGGTGCTAGATATTTTTCTTTGGGATGGCAACATATGAATGCACTCTTGAGGCACAAGATCATGATTATGATGTTCAACAAAATCAATGGCAACATATTTTCCTAAATTTCTATCTAACTTGATACTAAATCGCGCACGACAACCGCACCTCACCTCTTGTCTCGGAAATTTTACTAGTGGATCTCGCTTGTCAATACCCCGAGTTCCCTCTTTGTAACATACAAAAGTCCGTGAAGTTATTTCCTTAGTATGTTTGTTCTTGTGTGCATATAGCTTCTTAATACTAAAGCCCACCTTTCCGCCATAGGTATTATAAAAATCATATGCAGCTTGTTCAAAATCAAATGACATACCCAATTTTGGCTTCCAACCACAATTAGCCAACTCATTAACACCATTATTTTCTTCGATTACCTGCAATTCGATTTATAGGTTCAATGAATCAATTTATATTACTTCAATCTATTGGTTCAATGAATCAATGAATGAATTTATATTACTTCGATTTATAGGGTCAATGAATCAATTAGCCAACATCAAATGTGAACTTATTTTGTTATGGGGAGTGGTTTATTAAGGTAGTTTTATTTTATAATTTTGTAAATCTCTTTGAAATGATGGACCAGATCATAGTTATAAATGATATCTTTCATATATAACTATCATAGTTATAAATGATATTGAAAAATCAATCATAGTTACTAATCACTCTTCTTTATAATTACTAATTTCTGAATTCACAAAATCCATCCTTAATTATATATAAATCCTTAATTATATATAAAAATTAACATAGAGAAATGTATAGAGAAAAATTAATTATTACTCCTTGTGGTTATAATAATATGAAAATGAGGAGTACATTGGTAAAATAATAGGCTTTATTACTCCTTGTGGTTATGAATCTTCTCTGTCTTTCAATCTCTCAACACTTTGATTAGTTCTCAACACTAAAGTGGTAGTCCAAACAGCTATGTTTGATCAAGAGGCATGAAAAAGTGGGCCCTCTTAATCCAAAAATTTTTCACCCTACATTGACATTCAAGGTTCTCCAAAAGCCCTAGTTTTCAAGCAGCAGAGAGAGAGAGAGAGAGAGGGCAAAGCTGTTCCATCCATCTAACACAAGATAATTTAAAAAACCCAATTCTCCAAGATACCCAGTAAGCATAAAAACTTAAACCAAAACCACAAGTAATCAGAAACAGCAAAGAAAAACATGTATTTTTGTGGTGTGTAACAGCTTCAGTCAAATGGGTAAGCATTTGAAAAATAAAAAATAAATAACTCTGAAACATTCAATCAAGAACTCACTAGAAATGGGTCATTCTCTGTATAAGCCCCACTTTCAAGACTCCCAAGAAGTTTGTTTTCCTTTGAAGTCGAAATCAAACTGAGAAAGAAAGCAAGATCTGCAATGCCTAAAGGCGAATATAGTAGAGACAATGAAGACAAAGAGATAGAGCTATAGAGCTCCAGAGAGAGAGAGAGAGAGAGTGAATAGGAGAGAGACCGAGAGAGAGAGTATTAAATTGGGACAAAGAAGGGACGACGACTTCACCGTTACAAAATTAAATGCGGTGGTTTTTGGGTTCTATTGTCAGTGCATTTTTGGCTGAGTTCAGAGCACAGTGCACTCTGTTTCAGAATCTGGCAATAGAATAGAGAATAGAATTACCCATTTGAAGAAGAAACAACCTGAAACTGCCTCAATCTTTGGATTAGGGGGGTCATCTTTGACATATTTGTAATGTATACATTGATTATCCAAACAAAATGTAAATATAGAGACTGAAATATACATATATACATAACACAGAGACTGAAATATACCTCGTCACAGCCGGACTCGCGTCCCTCCGCCAATGCTTATCTGTTGTAGTATTGATATAGCTCATATGCTTATCTGTTGTAGTATTGATATAGCTCATATGCTTATCTGTTGTAGTATTGATATAGCTCATATGCTTATCTGTTGTAGTATTGATATAGCTCATATGCTTATCTGTTGTAGTATTGATATAGCTCATATGCTTATCTGTTGTAGTATTGATATAGCTCATATGCTTATCTGTTGTAGTATTGATATAGCTCATATGCTTATCTGTTGTAGTATTGATATAGCTCATATGCTTATCTGTTGTAGTATTGATATAGCTCATATGCTTATCTGTTGTAGTATTGATATAGCTCATATGCTTATCTGTTGTAGTATTGATATAGCTCATATGCTTATCTGTTGTAGTATTGATATAGCTCATATGCTTATCTGTTGTAGTATTGATATAGCTCATATGCTTATCTGTTGTAGTATTGATATAGCTCATATGCTTATCTGTTGTAGTATTGATATAGCTCATATGCTTATCTGTTGTAGTATTGATATAGCTCATATGCTTATCTGTTGTAGTATTGATATAGCTCATATGCTTATCTGTTGTAGTATTGATATAGCTCATATGCTTATCTGTTGTAGTATTGATATAGCTCATATGCTTATCTGTTGTAGTATTGATATAGCTCATATGCTTATCTGTTGTAGTATTGATATAGCTCATATGCTTATCTGTTGTAGTATTGATATAGCTCATATGCTTATCTGTTGTAGTATTGATATAGCTCATATGCTTATCTGTTGTAGTATTGATATAGCTCATATGCTTATCTGTTGTAGTATTGATATAGCTCATATGCTTATCTGTTGTAGTATTGATATAGCTCATATGCTTATCTGTTGTAGTATTGATATAGCTCATATGCTTATCTGTTGTAGTATTGATATAGCTCATATGCTTATCTGTTGTAGTATTGATATAGCTCATATGCTTATCTGTTGTAGTATTGATATAGCTCATATGCTTATCTGTTGTAGTATTGATATAGCTCATATGCTTATCTGTTGTAGTATTGATATAGCTCATATGCTTATCTGTTGTAGTATTGATATAGCTCATATGCTTATCTGTTGTAGTATTGATATAGCTCATATGCTTATCTGTTGTAGTATTGATATAGCTCATATGCTTATCTGTTGTAGTATTGATATAGCTCATATGCTTATCTGTTGTAGTATTGATATAGCTCATATGCTTATCTGTTGTAGTATTGATATAGCTCATATGCTTATCTGTTGTAGTATTGATATAGCTCATATGCTTATCTGTTGTAGTATTGATATAGCTCATATGCTTATCTGTTGTAGTATTGATATAGCTCATATGCTTATCTGTTGTAGTATTGATATAGCTCATATGCTTATCTGTTGTAGTATTGATATAGCTCATATGCTTATCTGTTGTAGTATTGATATAGCTCATATGCTTATCTGTTGTAGTATTGATATAGCTCATATGCTTATCTGTTGTAGTATTGATATAGCTCATATGCTTATCTGTTGTAGTATTGATATAGCTCATATGCTTATCTGTTGTAGTATTGATATAGCTCATATGCTTATCTGTTGTAGTATTGATATAGCTCATATGCTTATCTGTTGTAGTATTGATATAGCTCATATGCTTATCTGTTGTAGTATTGATATAGCTCATATGCTTATCTGTTGTAGTATTGATATAGCTCATATGCTTATCTGTTGTAGTATTGATATAGCTCATATGCTTATCTGTTGTAGTATTGATATAGCTCATATGCTTATCTGTTGTAGTATTGATATAGCTCATATGCTTATCTGTTGTAGTATTGATATAGCTCATATGCTTATCTGTTGTAGTATTGATATAGCTCATATGCTTATCTGTTGTAGTATTGATATAGCTCATATGCTTATCTGTTGTAGTATTGATATAGCTCATATGCTTATCTGTTGTAGTATTGATATAGCTCATATGCTTATCTGTTGTAGTATTGATATAGCTCATATGCTTATCTGTTGTAGTATTGATATAGCTCATATGCTTATCTGTTGTAGTATTGATATAGCTCATATGCTTATCTGTTGTAGTATTGATATAGCTCATATGCTTATCTGTTGTAGTATTGATATAGCTCATATGCTTATCTGTTGTAGTATTGATATAGCTCATATGCTTATCTGTTGTAGTATTGATATAGCTCATATGCTTATCTGTTGTAGTATTGATATAGCTCATATGCTTATCTGTTGTAGTATTGATATAGCTCATATGCTTATCTGTTGTAGTATTGATATAGCTCATATGCTTATCTGTTGTAGTATTGATATAGCTCATATGCTTATCTGTTGTAGTATTGATATAGCTCATATGCTTATCTGTTGTAGTATTGATATAGCTCATATGCTTATCTGTTGTAGTATTGATATAGCTCATATGCTTATCTGTTGTAGTATTGATATAGCTCATATGCTTATCTGTTGTAGTATTGATATAGCTCATATGCTTATCTGTTGTAGTATTGATATAGCTCATATGCTTATCTGTTGTAGTATTGATATAGCTCATATGCTTATCTGTTGTAGTATTGATATAGCTCATATGCTTATCTGTTGTAGTATTGATATAGCTCATATGCTTATCTGTTGTAGTATTGATATAGCTCATATGCTTATCTGTTGTAGTATTGATATAGCTCATATGCTTATCTGTTGTAGTATTGATATAGCTCATATGCTTATCTGTTGTAGTATTGATATAGCTCATATGCTTATCTGTTGTAGTATTGATATAGCTCATATGCTTATCTGTTGTAGTATTGATATAGCTCATATGCTTATCTGTTGTAGTATTGATATAGCTCATATGCTTATCTGTTGTAGTATTGATATAGCTCATATGCTTATCTGTTGTAGTATTGATATAGCTCATATGCTTATCTGTTGTAGTATTGATATAGCTCATATGCTTATCTGTTGTAGTATTGATATAGCTCATATGCTTATCTGTTGTAGTATTGATATAGCTCATATGCTTATCTGTTGTAGTATTGATATAGCTCATATGCTTATCTGTTGTAGTATTGATATAGCTCATATGCTTATCTGTTGTAGTATTGATATAGCTCATATGCTTATCTGTTGTAGTATTGATATAGCTCATATGCTTATCTGTTGTAGTATTGATATAGCTCATATGCTTATCTGTTGTAGTATTGATATAGCTCATATGCTTATCTGTTGTAGTATTGATATAGCTCATATGCTTATCTGTTGTAGTATTGATATAGCTCATATGCTTATCTGTTGTAGTATTGATATAGCTCATATGCTTATCTGTTGTAGTATTGATATAGCTCATATGCTTATCTGTTGTAGTATTGATATAGCTCATATGCTTATCTGTTGTAGTATTGATATAGCTCATATGCTTATCTGTTGTAGTATTGATATAGCTCATATGCTTATCTGTTGTAGTATTGATATAGCTCATATGCTTATCTGTTGTAGTATTGATATAGCTCATATGCTTATCTGTTGTAGTATTGATATAGCTCATATGCTTATCTGTTGTAGTATTGATATAGCTCATATGCTTATCTGTTGTAGTATTGATATAGCTCATATGCTTATCTGTTGTAGTATTGATATAGCTCATATGCTTATCTGTTGTAGTATTGATATAGCTCATATGCTTATCTGTTGTAGTATTGATATAGCTCATATGCTTATCTGTTGTAGTATTGATATAGCTCATATGCTTATCTGTTGTAGTATTGATATAGCTCATATGCTTATCTGTTGTAGTATTGATATAGCTCATATGCTTATCTGTTGTAGTATTGATATAGCTCATATGCTTATCTGTTGTAGTATTGATATAGCTCATATGCTTATCTGTTGTAGTATTGATATAGCTCATATGCTTATCTGTTGTAGTATTGATATAGCTCATATGCTTATCTGTTGTAGTATTGATATAGCTCATATGCTTATCTGTTGTAGTATTGATATAGCTCATATGCTTATCTGTTGTAGTATTGATATAGCTCATATGCTTATCTGTTGTAGTATTGATATAGCTCATATGCTTATCTGTTGTAGTATTGATATAGCTCATATGCTTATCTGTTGTAGTATTGATATAGCTCATATGCTTATCTGTTGTAGTATTGATATAGCTCATATGCTTATCTGTTGTAGTATTGATATAGCTCATATGCTTATCTGTTGTAGTATTGATATAGCTCATATGCTTATCTGTTGTAGTATTGATATAGCTCATATGCTTATCTGTTGTAGTATTGATATAGCTCATATGCTTATCTGTTGTAGTATTGATATAGCTCATATGCTTATCTGTTGTAGTATTGATATAGCTCATATGCTTATCTGTTGTAGTATTGATATAGCTCATATGCTTATCTGTTGTAGTATTGATATAGCTCATATGCTTATCTGTTGTAGTATTGATATAGCTCATATGCTTATCTGTTGTAGTATTGATATAGCTCATATGCTTATCTGTTGTAGTATTGATATAGCTCATATGCTTATCTGTTGTAGTATTGATATAGCTCATATGCTTATCTGTTGTAGTATTGATATAGCTCATATGCTTATCTGTTGTAGTATTGATATAGCTCATATGCTTATCTGTTGTAGTATTGATATAGCTCATATGCTTATCTGTTGTAGTATTGATATAGCTCATATGCTTATCTGTTGTAGTATTGATATAGCTCATATGCTTATCTGTTGTAGTATTGATATAGCTCATATGCTTATCTGTTGTAGTATTGATATAGCTCATATGCTTATCTGTTGTAGTATTGATATAGCTCATATGCTTATCTGTTGTAGTATTGATATAGCTCATATGCTTATCTGTTGTAGTATTGATATAGCTCATATGCTTATCTGTTGTAGTATTGATATAGCTCATATGCTTATCTGTTGTAGTATTGATATAGCTCATATGCTTATCTGTTGTAGTATTGATATAGCTCATATGCTTATCTGTTGTAGTATTGATATAGCTCATATGCTTATCTGTTGTAGTATTGATATAGCTCATATGCTTATCTGTTGTAGTATTGATATAGCTCATATGCTTATCTGTTGTAGTATTGATATAGCTCATATGCTTATCTGTTGTAGTATTGATATAGCTCATATGCTTATCTGTTGTAGTATTGATATAGCTCATATGCTTATCTGTTGTAGTATTGATATAGCTCATATGCTTATCTGTTGTAGTATTGATATAGCTCATATGCTTATCTGTTGTAGTATTGATATAGCTCATATGCTTATCTGTTGTAGTATTGATATAGCTCATATGCTTATCTGTTGTAGTATTGATATAGCTCATATGCTTATCTGTTGTAGTATTGATATAGCTCATATGCTTATCTGTTGTAGTATTGATATAGCTCATATGCTTATCTGTTGTAGTATTGATATAGCTCATATGCTTATCTGTTGTAGTATTGATATAGCTCATATGCTTATCTGTTGTAGTATTGATATAGCTCATATGCTTATCTGTTGTAGTATTGATATAGCTCATATGCTTATCTGTTGTAGTATTGATATAGCTCATATGCTTATCTGTTGTAGTATTGATATAGCTCATATGCTTATCTGTTGTAGTATTGATATAGCTCATATGCTTATCTGTTGTAGTATTGATATAGCTCATATGCTTATCTGTTGTAGTATTGATATAGCTCATATGCTTATCTGTTGTAGTATTGATATAGCTCATATGCTTATCTGTTGTAGTATTGATATAGCTCATATGCTTATCTGTTGTAGTATTGATATAGCTCATATGCTTATCTGTTGTAGTATTGATATAGCTCATATGCTTATCTGTTGTAGTATTGATATAGCTCATATGCTTATCTGTTGTAGTATTGATATAGCTCATATGCTTATCTGTTGTAGTATTGATATAGCTCATATGCTTATCTGTTGTAGTATTGATATAGCTCATATGCTTATCTGTTGTAGTATTGATATAGCTCATATGCTTATCTGTTGTAGTATTGATATAGCTCATATGCTTATCTGTTGTAGTATTGATATAGCTCATATGCTTATCTGTTGTAGTATTGATATAGCTCATATGCTTATCTGTTGTAGTATTGATATAGCTCATATGCTTATCTATTGGAATGTTGATACAGCTCATATGCTTATCTGTTGTAGTATTGATATAGCTCATATGCTTATCTGTTGTAGTATTGATATAGCTCATATGCTTATCTGTTGTAGTATTGATATAGCTCATATGCTTATCTGTTGTAGTATTGATATAGCTCATATGCTTATCTGTTGTAGTATTGATATAGCTCATATGCTTATCTGTTGTAGTATTGATATAGCTCATATGCTTATCTGTTGTAGTATTGATATAGCTCATATGCTTATCTGTTGTAGTATTGATATAGCTCATATGCTTATCTGTTGTAGTAGTGATATAGCTCATATGCTTATCTATTGAAAAGTTTGTTTGATTTGATATAGTACTAAAATGTATATCATCATTGTTTGCGAAGTATGGAAGTAGTTTATGTGTTATTGATACAACACCAAAATGTGTATCCACCTTGGATTTCGAAAGTGTTCTAGTGATGAACTATAATCTCATCAAATGTTTTGGCCAGAGTACTGAGCCTTGTTTTCAAACTCAAAGTTGAATAAGAAAAGAAAAGTGAATTGTAACATAGACTTGGCTATCATGGAATTTTTATAAGATGTAAATGGAAGTGTAAGTTTTGACCATCTATCAGTTGCTAATCTTTTAGGCATTGTTCATAGTCGGTTTAGTATATTTCTACTGGGCTGTAGCTCACTCTATATGGGAACATCATTTTCAGGTACAGGTAGCATACCACCTCTGAGGACATAGCTTGGGAGGCTAGAGGCAGACATACCTTTGTCGTTTTATTCTTTCTTGATTGTATTTCATATAGATTTAAGCCTAGGACTTAATGTGTATTTAAGCTAGCACTCTCTTTTGTAACCAAGTGTTAACTTGGAAAGCTGTAAGCCCGTAGGGCATTTTGTTATGAGATTAACATGTAATACTTATGTAACGGAATTCTAATGAATAATAGAAGGTGGTTGGTTTATCTATCAACGCTTGTCTTATTTGTTGGGTTTAATGTTATTATTTTGAGGGCGTTACAACTTGGTATCAGAGCGTACTGGGTTCGAATACTTTGGGTACGTGGGAAGTGATTAGTATCACAATGGGTTTGTCTCGCTTGTTAGAGACTTAAACGTAATGTTATGTACTTATGTGATAACATTTTTATGTGATTATTTGGGTATGGGATGTAGTTTCTTGGATGTTGATTGGATCCTTGGATTTCTGGGAGTCCTGTTGGAAAGGCACTTGATCAATGCTGTTTCTGACCGGAACTCTAGTAACGCCTCGGGACTATCATTATCCGGAAGTGAAATTCGTAAGTGCTTATGTGTTTATGTGCTTACGTGGAGTGAATTACAATTATCCAAGCATTAGGACGCGAGTGTCTAGTTTCGGTACAATTATAAATGTGCTAATATCCTTTGTTACTTCTACTAGGATGCCTAGGCGAGGAAGTTGTGATTTCCCTCCTTCCGCTCGGGAAGAGTTACGGAAATAGTTTGTAGAGTTACGCCAAGGTACTACACCTTTGGTGCGGTTCGAAAGATGGTTTGCTAACCTGTCGAGGTTTGCTCCAAAATTGGAGGAGACGGAGGACTTGCGTTGTTTCGAATTTGAGAATAAGCTGCGTGACGACATCCGTGTAAGGATAGTGGGGTCTTGGCATAAAAGATATAGTGTGCTTGTTGAGGCGGCCGCCCATGTAGAGGCTAAGGTGCTAGCAATGGGGCAGAGTGGGGAGGGAGCTATTTCGGCAACTCCCGTGACTCAGGGTATTGGTAGGCCTTTTAAGAGGCAGAGGGGTTTAAACCCGCAATAGGGAGGTCGGGCTAGAACTACCCTTCCAGTGTCGGATTCGGGTTCGGGAGAACGTAAACAGAGGGGTGTCTTTTGTTTCAAATATGGTCTACTGGGCCACAGGGTTTCGGGTTGCCCACAGAGGAAGGGGGCAGGGTTAGCAATTCAACCAGTAGTTGTACCACCAGGATCATCTAACCAGCCGGGTTTTGGCCTGATCAAATGCTCAGTGGGGAGGCAGTTGTTGGGGTCTTCATCAGCCCAGATTCTAGACCAGTCTCGTGCTCAGGCACTGCCTACTTGTTGGATGTGTAATCAGTTGGGTCACATTCGACGTTTCTGTACTCAGCCGGGGGCTTCTTTAGGGGTTTTGGAACCTAGCCAGGCTCAGTTTCATTCGACTGGGCAGGAACAGTATCGTTTTGGGAGACTAGCAGGCCAGATTGCGAGGGCCTCAGTAGAGTCGAGTTCCCAAGTCCCACTTGGGGAAGTCCGCAGTTGTTCCAGATGTGGCCAGTTGGGGCACATTAGTAGTTCTTGTCCGTGGCTAGTGAGCTCATAGGTTATCTTGTGTTTGGGGATGACCAATTTTGGCGATCCAGTGAGGGACGGCAGTGGTGGTAATACCGAGGGGATGGTTTTGTTTTGACTAATCCGTTTTGTAATTAGTGGATTATTGTTTTGTGATCATTGGGTTCTGTTGTGTAACCAATGTGTTTTGGGAATGTTGAAACATCTAAACTGTTTGTTTATCTATATATATATATATATATATGCTTGGTTTGTTAATTTCCTTGGATTGGGTGGATTGGAGCATTGTGTAGCTTTAAAGTTTTATTGATGTGATAAGTTGCTGTAAGACCATACAATTTTTGGTAATAATGCATTCTTATGCGTGTGTTTTGGTTTGGGAAAAGCGAGGGCCGTTGAGCCGTGTTTTCAAATTTAGAAGGATCACTGAGGGATGTGTATCTTAATCAGAAGTACAAAGGGGCGAGAACAGTTATACTTACCGGTGTTCGAAATTTCACTAGTGTTATCTAATTGATTTTACACGTGTGAAAGTAATGTTAGTCTACTGTCGTGGGAACTCCTCGAGAGGATGTGACGTGTGAGATTAATACTAGATATCGTATGAAATTAACATGGTGTTTTGCAAGGGCATAGCGCATAATCTTGTTAGGATTAGACTTGTATCTTTGTGGTAGGTAACGTTGCCGAATTGGCATGCGTTATGGTCGTTCGATAGAGGGAGTGTTAGTCCCTATATAAGGGTGTGACTGTTAACATCGGGAGTGGTGCGTTATGGGTAGCTGGTACTATATCTCGGGCAGTAGTATAATGGGTGCTTCCCTAAGTTTTCAATTCCTTTATTTGGATCGAATGTGATAGGTTCGTACCTTAGCACTGGTCAGGTCAGAGGATGTTATCAGAAGGGTTAATTGGAAATATAGCTTGTGGTTAGAGTGTGACCTGTGGATGGAGTCACAGTGGTATGGTGTTTGCGGATGAACATGTGGGTTAATGATGAGGGAGGCGAGGACTTTTGCTCCTCTGGAAAGTTAGAAGAGTGAGTCTTTGAAAACCTTGTCAGCGACATGCGACAGTGTCGGGGTTGGTTCATGGTGGTTGCCTAGCGGTAGTTTTGACTAGTGGTTTAGCACAGAGGCCGGGCCTCTGGAGGGTACTCTCGGGATGGGTGGCAAGTAAGATGTGGAGATTTGATGTGATGGTTAGATGTGATGGTTGCGAGAGTTGCGTGGTATTGGCAAGGTTATGTGAGAATGTTCGAGGGAATGTGAAATTTGTATCTCGAGTTAGTAGGAATGGTACCTGTATGTTGGTTCGTGTTTTGGGCCTTGCTAGTTAGTGAGTTCGTGGTGACCCCATTGGTTGTATAAGGGTAGTGTTCGTATTGTGCTTGGTTATCAATTGTTGGGTGTGGGGTTGTGAGTGGATGCCGGTAGCATTCTTTGAAGGAAGAATAGTTCGTGTTCTAGAGTAATGAGTATAGCGTTGGTCAAAGTGGTCCTTCGTGTTTGGGGTTGTTGTGATTAAGGTCGACCATGTCGGTCTTCAGTCAAGGAAGTGAGCAGGCTTGCTAGATAGTCATGGTGGGGAACGGTGATTTCCTTAGACGCAGTGTTGATGCGGTTCAATTTTAAGAGATCCGGTGAGATTCCAAAATTTTTGGTTTGTGTAGGGCGGTTCAATTTTAGGAGATCCGGTGAGATTCCAAAATTTGTGGTTTGTATAGGGAACTCCGTGTTTGGGGTTAGTGGTTTGAGTGGCACATCAGTGTGTGGATTACTGGGTGTAGAGTTTATTGAGTTGATTAGGCGACTTGCCGGTATCGGGTTTTGGGTTGGCATTAGTCACCTTGAGTTTAGTCTCGTTTATTGTAGACTTTGTATGTTGATTAGGGAAAACTGAAACTAATCGAACATGTTTTGTCATTGAATCTGACGGTTGGAATAATACATCTTATATGAGTATTGATTGATCATTGTGAAGGATTGGCTTTTTATACATTATAAATGTATGATGTTTGGTTTGATATTGATACAGTACTAAAATGTATATCATTTATGTATTAAAGGGGGGTATTGTTGGGATGAGATGTGCTCTCATTTGGTTGTTGGCCAGGTCTTGAGCCGTATTTATGATATTTTTTTTTTGTAAAGGGAGACGGGATGAAATTGCAAAACCATGATTTTCTTATGCCTTATGTGTTGTTAGTACTGTTGTTATTTCTATTAACTATCATTATAGAAATGTTATATTCTGTGTCGGTTGTGGCATCACTGTGTGAGTGATAGTTGTGGATAGTGCTGTTTTGGAAAGAAATGGAAAACAAAATTTTCCCAGTGTTTGGGCCATCTGAGGGCGTTGTTGAAAAGTTGATTTAATTCAAGGATTTTAAAGAATTCTAGATTTATCTTCTTGGCAAATAAACTGTGGGTGACTCTGCGTTTTGGGTAACACCGTAATTGTGAAAAATGTTTACAAAACTCTTGGATTTTGCATGGGAAATGCAAAATTTATTTCGGAATGTTAACGTTAAAAAAAAAAAAAAAAACTTGATTTTTTTTTTTTTAAAAAAAAAGGGGGGCCTTTTTACCAGAGAATAATTTTCTATATATTCATACAAAAGCTTGCATTGATTGTTTTATTCGGGTTTATGATTATTGAGTAGTGACTCAGCTTGGAGCGCTAGTCAGTTGTTTTGGTGAGTTATCTCGGAGAGGGTTTGGTTTTGTTGAAGTTTCTTATGCCAAGGTGTTGTTTTCGTTCGGAGCATGTTCCCTGTTATGCCCTTCCCATGTGTGAGGGTGGGTAGAAAACCAGTTGTGAGGTTAACTTCTTTGTATTGTGAGCTTTGCTATCAGTTGGCCTTGTGTTAGCATTTCCTTAATTTCGGGGACGAAATTCTTTAAGGGGGGAAGGTTATAGCGATCCCGGTATCCCCTTGCTATATTTGTCGTATTTCGGACCTTGGTTCCGAAAGTTGGTAGTTGTATCCATCTTATTGTCATCCTTTGATTCCATTTCTTGAGTTTTAGGATGTATTGGGCTTGTTTCGAGCGGGTGGGTTGAGCCTTGGTCTAAAACCTTGTTTCTGTATTTTGGTTGTTCCGCTCGAGCGGGTCTTGGAACGCTCGAGCGGATATTGCGAACTCCCAGTCTTTTTCGTGTCCTTGCAAAACTTCTGTAGGTGTGATTTTTACGCTCGAGCGGGTTTCTTTACGCTCGAGCGGTGGCGCTCGAGCGGGTACTCTGGCGCTCGAGCGGGTAGTACCTTTTTGGTGTAAGTTTTGGGAGGGGGAAATCTACGCTCGAGCGGACTGGTTTTCGCGCTCGAGCAGATGTGCTTAATTCTTGTGTCTTGGCGCTGGAGCGGGCCTTTTTGCGCTCGAGCGGACCTAGTTTTTGTTCTTGACGCTCGAGCGTTGTGTTCTCCGCTCGAGCGGGAATGTTGTATATCAGTTAGTAGCTGGGCGTTTTAAATTCACTTTTTACATTCTCTCTCTCTCTTACTTTCCAAAAAGATATTTTGAGAGTTTCTCTCTCTAGAAACTCCTTTTTCTCTAGGGTTTGATCTAGTTAGAGTGCTTTCCTTACCTTCACCCTTTGTAAAAGTTGTGTTGATCGTCGAGGGCTACGTTTTGATCCGAAAATTTTGAGTTTTGGAGCACGTTGAGCTTCTTCATCTTCTCCGTTAGGTGTCATCTTTTGAGGTAGGGATAACCTACTCCATCTTATGAGCTTTGTCTTTGAATTTTAGCATTTTGATATGTTGGGGGTTGTTAGGTAATTTTGAGAAAGTTTGGGCCTTTGTGTAATTTTACCAAAGTTGGGGTTTTATATATATAAACCCATATGCATGTTAGGCATAGGGAAATGAGATTAATGTTGGGACATTGATGGAAATGGAAGCTTAGGGTTGTTTTGTGAATTATGGCAATTTGGCCTAATTGGTTTAATTAATTAATGCATATAATTAATTGAAGAAAACAAGAAATTGAATCGAGAATGTTGAAATTGGGAATGTATAGGACTAAAGAGTGTAGTCGAATCTTTTATTGCTCATCTAGTTGAAATGTTGATATATTATCCACTTGTGCATTTATTTCCTGCTTAGAAATAATTGCTTTGGGCTACCGGTGGAAGGTAGTGTTGATTGTTGTAGACAATGCATGATGATTAGGCAAACTAAAACTAATCAATTGGATGTGTCATAGAGTATGACGGTTGATAGAATACATTAACTTTATGTATTGATTGATTGCATATGTGATTCTGTGTTTATATGCATTACTTGTGTATGGGAGGAGATGGGGGATGTACTCCACGGTTTAGGGGAAGATGGGGGATGTACCTCTAAACCGGTTAATGGTTTGTTGATACAGCTCATATGCTTATCTATCGGAATGTTGATACAGCTCATATGCTTATCTATCGGAATGTTGATACAGCTCATATGCTTATCTATCGGAATGTTGATACAGCTCATATGCTTATCTATCGGAATGTTGATACAGCTCATATGCTTATCTATCGGAATGTTGATACAGCTCATATGCTTATCTATCGGAATGTTGATACAGCTCATATGCTTATCTATCGGAATGTTGATACAGCTCATATGCTTATCTATCGGAATGTTGATACAGCTCAGTGTGAGCTCCTCCTCTATTGTAATCTTTCTGTAATATCTCCAGTGATATAGCTCATATGCTTATCTATTGAAAAGTTTGTTTGATTTGATATAGCACTAAAATGTATATCATCATCGTTTGTGAAGTATGGAAGTAGTTTATGTGTTATTGATACAACACCAAAATGTGTATCCACCTTGAATTTCGAAAATGTTCTAGTGATGAACTATAATCTCATCAAATGTTTTGGCCAGAGTACTGAATCTTGTTTTCAAGCTCAAAGTTGAATAAGGAATGGAAGGTGAATTGTAACCTAGACTTGACCGTCATGGAATTGTAATAAGATGTAAATGGAAGTGTAAGTGTTGACCATCTACTAGTTGCTAACCTCTTAGTCATTGTTTATAGTTGGTTTAGTATATTTCTACTGGGCTGTGGCTCACCCTATATGGGGGTATCATTTTCAAGTACAGGTAGCATGCCACCTCTAAGGACATAGCTTGGGAGGCCAGAGGCGGACATACTTTGGCTGTCTTATTTTCCTTGATTGTATTACATTTAGTTTCAAGCCAAGGGCTTAAGGTGTAATTTAGTTAGCACTCTCTTTTGTAACCAAGTGTTAGCTTGGAAAGTTGTAAGCCCGTAGGGCATTTGCTTTTGTGTTGTAAACATGTAATACTGTTGTAATGAAATACCCTGATGAGTAGATGAATGTGGACTTTTATGTATCTATGTATGTCCCTATATGGATGGGTTTAATGTTATTATTTTGAGGGCGTTACATGAACCTTTGGGTAAAAGAAATCCAAATTTAGATTTATGGCCTAAGTACCCAATTATTAATTTTGTCTTCCTTATTCTTTATAATTTGTGCCAAATGATATGCCAACTTTTGACAATTGCTTTATTTAGTTTTGTCTAATTAATTTTTTCCCAAAAATTTATGTTGTCATTTTTTTTTAATTTTAATATTTACTATTTTGCTCATATATTTTATTGTATAATTTTTATCTTATTATTATTTTCTGTTGGGTATATAATGAATTTTTAATTGTCAGAATTTTATAATCCAAAATGGCAGTTTTAGGCATTGTAATTAAATACAATTAGACACACATAATGGCATTATCTCACAAATATTGAATCATATAGGAGAAATTGCGAAGCAGTTGGAAGACCCAAAAAAAAAAAATTACAAAGTAATGGAAAAATTTATAATTTCAATTATTAAATTTATAAATTTTATCATTAATTAATTAATTTTTTTTGGAAATATTGGCTCAATTATAGTTTCCCCAATCATATAATGGTTGTACCCAAAAACAAAAGCATTTGGCATTGTTTGACATTGTAATGTGTTACAATTTAACTTTGATAATGTCATTTTGCCTATAACCATGGGAGATGATTTTATATCAAAGTTTGAATTTGACCGTTGGTTCTAAAATATGTGAAGTAATAGAAAAATATTAAGGAAAAAAAAAAAAAGTAAAACAAAATAAAAGAGTAAACAATTTTCTGTTTTATGCCTATAATCGAGCTGTAGATTTTTTAGCAAAAGAAGCATCTTCCTTATTAGTGTTTGTAATTATCAAGAAGCCCTCCTAATGTACTTACTGTTCTTGAGTGTGATGTCAAGGGGCTCTTTTTTTGAGATTTACTGTAACTTTTATTTATTTTGAATTTTAAAAAAACTCTGCTTTATGCCTTTTTTTTCCTTTCTTCTTTTATGTATGCATGAACCTCATTTGTCAACATCTATCATATTCTATAAAACAAACACTCACGTTGGATCTTGAAAATTGAAGAATACACAATGCCACATACTACATGAAAAAGAAACTGATTTAGCTACAGAATTATCCTTCTTATTCTCTAACTATCTAAATCAAATATTCCCATGGATCATTTGTAATTAGCTATACCTAAATGTTTCATATTTGAAGCACTCCTTCTAGTCTTTATAAAAGCAATTGCTTGGGTTCTTAAAATATTAAATTTGTTCATTTATTTTGTTAAAACAAAAATCAAAAACATATTTGATATACATGTCTATTTCAAAAAATTGTTTTGAGTTGATGGTTAGAGATTGTGACTAGAGGTAGTTGTCCACCAATGGTGATTGAATGTAGTTGTAAGCCACAAAAGGTAATGACTGGAGGTAATTTTTGGCAAGAGGTGGTTGTGGTTATTTGTAAGTGGTAGTGGCCACTTGTGGAAAGTAGGTAGTGATGTTGGAAGTAGTGGCTGAAAGTAGTTACCAACGATCAAAGACGGTGGCCAAAGGTAGTTGTTCGACGCCAGAAGTGGTGATTGAAGGTGATTTTCGACAAGAAATAGTAACTGCCAGCGTTTAGCAAGAGGTGATTTCTATGGGTCGAAATTGGCTATCAACAAGAAGACGTAGGTGGTTTTTAGAGGAGGTCATCAGTTGTACTTGTCTAAGATAAGGGTGGTCAAATGTGGTGATCGGTGAGGGATCAAACAAGCCCTAATTTTTTAATATTTGAGGAATCAATTAGTAGGATGGTTGTTGAATAACATTTTTTTAGCACATTAATTAAAAATAAGGGTAAATTACAAATGCATCCCTTGAGATTTGCTTAAAATACGAATTGCCTTTTGTAATTTGAAAATTACAAATACCTCCCTGTCAGAATTTTTTATTTAACAGAATTAATTAAAAAAGTGAAATTTCTAACCGTTCACCTATGCAATAATAAAATTATCTGAATTATTAATTGAAATAAAATTTTAACATTATTAAAAACTATTAATTAATTTGATAATTTATTAATAAAAGAACCTATTTGTTATGAAATTAGAAATCTTAAGGGTATAATGTAATTTCTAAAATCATAGGGAGCAATTTATAATTTAAGTAAACTTCAAGGGTGTATTTGTAATTTACCCTAAAAATAACTATGCATACAATATCATATTTTTTTAATGGAGGAAAGCAACAAAATAATTGTTAATTTTGGTGGATAACAGCAACAAAAAAAAAAAAACTTTTGAATTGAATGCACTTTCATAAAGCTTATTCATGTACATATATTATAGCCACGTTTGGCATGAAATATTTTAGTTAAATTAATTAATAAAAACAAAACACGCTAATTTAATCATCTAAATTATAATCATTTCATTTTTTTTTTCTCATAATCATCAAATACTAAAAAAATAAAAATTTATCCCAAACACAATTTTTTTAACTAAGTTAAATTAGCTCATCGCAAATGAGAACTATATATGCATTGTTTTGATCAAATTTTTTGCGTTTGTTTTCTTATATGCTAATAGCCACCATTAAAAGTATGGATCAAAATCAAATTGTATGCAATTTCTTTAAGAAATGGTTGAAAAGATGAATACAACATATCAGCAGAACAACAATAAAGGGTAATTCTATTCACACCGATTCAACTCAATGCACACTTTTTCAATACACAGCAAAAAAAAAAAAAAAAAATTCTCAGTACACATCCATTTATTCTAATAATACTCTCATCTTCAATTTCAAAGCTCAAAATTTTGTTTCATCCACCAACTCATCATTCGCGGCCGTTTCCACCATTTTATTAGCTCATCCCCTTTCCATCATAAACCTCCACAGTCAACTCGAAAGTGAGTGGTTCACAGCGAGACACTTGTAAGAGTGTATGACTCATACCGGAAGGTGGTCGCAAGCAAAAGAAAAAGAGACAAGAGGAGATGGCAAAAGACAGAGGTGACGCAAGTGATGGAGGATAGTTGTGGTGTCTTAGAATTGGGATTTGGGTGCAACAAGATATGGATATCATGATATTTTTGTCCTAGATATTTTTAGTTTGTGAAAATAAAATTACCCAATAATGACCCATGAAATATACATATAATTTATGCTAAGATGGATATTTAACTAGAAGAGATTAGGGTAAATAGATTATTGTAATCTTCAATTAAGAAACATTTTTCTCAAAAGTATAGGAGAAAATAGCATGCATGTGTGATTAGATCTCTCACTATTAATAGGAATTTAATAAGAGCACTATGCAATCCATTTATATAAAACTCAGAAGTTTCGTCAGTTCTTTGTCGTACAACTAGCCTGCCTTGCTCTCAACAACATTTTGCAGTTGAGACAAAAGGGTAGCCCAAGTGGTAAGGGCCCCTTTTACTAGACCCCAAGTCTGGGTTTCGAGTCTCACCTCCCCCTCCCCCTCCCCTAGGTTAGATTATAACTGTGCTGCAAAAAGAAGTTGCAATTGACCATGGCAAACATGTTAGAAGGTAATGAACCTAACATCATCACAGAATGGCCATTTAGGAGAGACCTTACAATAAGAGAAAGGGATGGGCATTCCTCCAGTCCACTATTGTCGGATCCATGAGCCCACCACGAGTCCCGTTTCAATAATCTGAACCGTTCAATGTGTAGAGCATATCCAGTACTTTATCCCTGCAAAAAATCACATTAATCGGATATCAATAGTCCCTTGATCATAATACATTTTTATTAACACAAATCATATTTACCGTTGACAAAAATATTTCCAATCAAGGGACTATAGATATCTGATTAACGTAATTTTTTTGCAGGAATGAACTACCACATGGCATAGAACATATTTTTACATGGTGAAAAAAGCATTCAATCCCCAGAAATGTATCAAACAGAAAAATTATACGTGTACCCTCTGTAATTCACCTCTTGGGTCGATTTGATCTATGTAGTTCCAATTATAGCAATTTCACTCTTTAATTTTTCACATTATGTTAATTTAGTCCAATTGATAACATCTGTCAAGAAATTGAACAAAAATCAAGGCAGAAATAGTGCATTCAAAAGAGAATGCAACATTTTAAATTGGATGCCAACCCCCAATCACTTTTAAGAGAGTGAATAGACTAGTTTGCTCTTTGGTTATGAAGAGCCATTATCAATTGGACTAAATTGACAAAATGTGAAAAATTCAAAGGTAAAATTGATGTAATTAATTAGAACTACAAAAACTAAATTGACACAAGAAAAACTACAAGAACTATGGTCGTAATTTTTCCAAAAGAAAAATTGCAAATATAAAAATAAAATGTTTGAGAAATATGATGCAATATCATGAGGCAAAAGAAGATGGGATAGACATTCATGACCATGGAGTTGTGCAAGGATAACAAATATTTCAAATTTAGGCCTCTATAGAGAGGAAATGGTTAATCAAGCAAACCCATTATAGATAAAACCTAACAGTTGCTACCACATAGCAGTAGTTTAAAGAGCCATCGTACTTTTGCCCAAAAATACCAATTATCGATGGTCTACTTACTTGCTAATTGTTGATAAAAAAATAAACATCAGTTAACTGAAACCAATATTGATGCAAATTTAAGTAGACCCTTTAATTTAATACAACTATCTGTTAACTAGTCTTGGAATGCTACACAATAAATAAATAAAAAAACCCGAATGCAGTGCCAAGAAAGCTAAAGTTACCAGTGCTTGAAAGCTGCAAGGAACAAAGCTGTGCAAAACTCAAATCCCCATGAAAACCAACTTCATCATATTGTGTGTGTTGTGTCCATCCTATGACTGCATTTCCGTTTACTCAATAAAATTGAATTTGAACTTCAAGGTTAAAAAATTTCATTACACAAGTTGATTAGGAGAACTTGAACCATTAATAGATTCCTTTATAGTTTACACAAAACGGGAGAAATCATCTTCCAAAACAATTGAAACATCACCTCTAATTTTGACGATTTACCTTCAGATATGGCAAGGCACCAATGACATTGTCATAGTCACTGCGGTTAACTTGTAGCTGTAAGAGAACAAAATTCAATCAAAATTGAGAAATAACTCAAGGATCAACATATTGATATCAGCATATGTTATTTTCTTTTGATTTTCTTTTTCTTACTTGTAAACAATTCTCTATCAGAATATCAGAAACTGTGATTCCAGATCAATGGTAATATCAACCAGTCACTGATATATATACATATACATATTAGCAATGATCATTTAAAATGTGTCCATTTTGTTTTTCATGACACATGGGCAACTAGTTCATTTCCCCAGATATCATAACATCATTCATTTGGGTAAATGTTATTAAATTTTCAAGGTCCAAGCTCTCTCTCGTTGCAGAGAAAGGCTATTTGTATCCAACAACCACCATCTTCTATAAAAGTAAATTTACTAGCCATCGCCAAAACCATCACTTTTGGCTACTAAATCATTTTTAGTCGCTAAAATCCCTACATTCGGCGACTAAACTGCCTTTTAGTCGCTAATACCCTTATATTTGGCAACTAAACTCTTTTAGTCGGCAAAAGTTATCAATTTTGGCGATTAATTCCATTTTAGTCGCCAATTGTACTACTTTCAGTGACAAAAAATGAAATTTTAGTCGCCAAAAGTGCTTTTTGAAATATCGATGACATCACAATATTCAATTTGTTTGGGAAGTGGTTTTTTTTGTCTCTTTGGCTAAAATATGGGTGAAAAAAAATGAAGTGTTTGGGAATGACTTTTTATGAAAAAAACGTGCTTTTTTGTATGGCCTTTTGATTTTTTGGCTTTTTTTTTAGTGACTTTTTGACATTTTGGCTAAATTAGCCTATTGCTAAATGACCCCTAAGGCTATTTTTGTTTGGAGGATTTAATGAGAGAAATAAAAAGAGAAAAGGAAATACAATCTCACTTTTTGTTTGGTTATCATGGAAAACACAGGGAAAATGAAAATGAGAGGGAAACGCAATCCCACTTTTTTGTCTTTTGGTTCATTTAACCTCTTTTTTCTCAAATTCCCAACTCAACCAAACACAACTTGGAATTTGAGTCCAATCAATTCTTTCTCTTTTTCCTCCTATTTCCCTTTCCCTTTCCCTTTCCCTTTCTCTTTCCATTTCTCTCATCAAATCCTCCAACCAAACATAGCCTAAATTTCTGCTAAAGCTTAGATTCCAAAGGTAAGAAGTCAGGCCTTGGGTTTGAAATGAGCCACATAAACCCTTCATCGTCTGCAATAACAAGTGAACAAAATAATCAATACTTGAGAGAACCCTCACCATGATCACCACAGACAATCTCCCTTAAAGCTAATTCTCATGAAGTTGCCTTGTCAACATCAACATGTGATGCTTTGTTATGAGAATTTTACGATTCACGATTTTATTTGCATTTTTTTGCAAAATTGATACGGATCTATAAGTAAATCTATTTTGATGTGAATCTCTAATGAATCACACGATTCACTATTGATTCACGATTTGATTCAATTTTTACGATTCATGCAATTCTTAAAACTATCATGACTGTCATATTTTGATTCCTTTTTTCTCTATTTTTATTTTTATTTTTTAAAAGTTAAAATGGCATACAACTTCTAATAGTGTTTAGTACAAAAATAACTAACATATATACATGATTTGTTGTTATTTTGGAGATGACGGAGTTTTCAATGGGATCAAATCAAATTGAGTGAGTCAGACACAATATGTTTTTAACCTTTCTTCTCAAATTTTTTTTTTTTTTATTATTAAAAGAAATTATAGTGTATTTTCTAAGGATGCCTCATCCTCCTCTCTTTGGCTTTGTACCTTAATATATTCTTGTTTGTTGCTGGAAAAAAAATAAAAAAATAAGTAACTTGCAATATAAATTATCTATTGCTATTTTATTGAAAGAAAGGTACTTCAATATTATATGGGTGAGGTAATATTGAAGTAGAAAATAAGGATATACGCTTATGAAATATCAATATGGTGTTTTAAGTTATTATTATTTAGAAATTGAGAGTTTGCCTTTGTTAACTTCTTACCTATTAAACCACGTGCTTATCATTCAAAACACCATGTTCATTGATTTAAGTCTAAATATTTTATATTTATAAGATATATTTAACATATAAGTGTGTAGATATATTTTTCTAAGTAATTTATAAAAAGTGACCAAATCTTTACGATTTACGATTCGATTCGATTCGATTCGTGATTCGGTACAAGGTCATTTCGATTCACGATTTGACAACTATGACGTGATGTAGCACTAGAAGAAAAGTAAAGGAGAAGAAGAAATATAGAGAAGCAGGAAGCAAACAGAGAAAAAAGGAGAGGAACCAATTTCACAAATCAATTTTCAATTAATTAATATCCAAACCAAGTCTACAAAACCTATTACATATAGGCTTATTCATAGGCATGTTGGAAAATCCTGATAAAAGTTATTAAAAAAAATTATAATAATTAAATCCAAACTAAATAATGAACCCCCCCAAAAAAAAAAAATTTAAATCCTAACTAAATAATGAAACCCAATAAATATAAAATAACTCCAAAATAAAATATTAAAACTTTGTCAAGGTGGTACACTCGTAAAATTATATTATATCCATACTCACCGGTACTTATTGAAAAATATTTCCATTTTTGCATGTGTATTATGCCTCCATCTATTTCATACTTTGTCAATAGAAGTTTACACAACTAATCTGGTATATACTAATCTGGTATCTTTGATATGTAATACCCAAAAATCCATTTAGATTCTAACGCCAAATTCATCGTTTAGCACCTTTCCAAGTCTTTTTTCCTTGAGAAGCACTAATTTTTCAATCATAACACCCTACGTTTCCTCACTGCTAGTAAGTACATGCAGCCTGCTCAAGGTTTTCGCAATGTGGCTAATTTATCTAAAAGAAAATTGAAGGAAAGAAAGGTAAAAAGGAGATAAGAAGTCTCTTAAAGAAAATAAAATAAACAACAGAGCAAAAGAGCAATATCAACTTCTGCTTGCTTCTAGGTTTAAGAATTCCTTAGTTGTTGCACCGAAACATATGAATATTGACTGCTACAAATCCCCATGAAGCTTCCTTGCAGAGGAACATAATCAGCCTTACAAGGCCTGCCTATAATAGCCCTTTCTTTGCCATGGATCAGCCTCATCATAACCTTACTGATTCATCAGAAGTAACTAGCTTAAGGCCTCCAGCTTAAGAATAGACAAGTCATTCTATTATTAATCTGTCTGGTAGCCATTATTATGAGAAGACCAATCCAATTCAGTTTTATCTCTAACACAAGAGGCTTCCAAAATTCATTAATTAAAACTCAACCAAGTTGGTACACAAAATAGATCATTTGGCCCAATCCTATCTAAATAGGCCCCAAAGTAACATCTGAATAAATAAACTTCAAGGTTGAAATCTTGAAATCGCTATCCAATATTGGATTCCTTAGAAAACTTCAAACTTCATAACAAATTATGATCGAATGAATGTCAATCGTACCAATGGATTTTAGCTTTCATCTTCCAAGCCTAATCATATCTAAAGAACTAACATTGATCCTTACTTATCATATACACACATACATGCATAGAATCGTACGATTCACAATTTGATTCATATGATTCAATATGAGTTTCAACAAAAACGATTCGAATCGTGATGTTGCATCGGAAATTGAGTGAATCGTGCAATTCAATTTGCGATTCACTATGATTTGTTACGATTCAGTTCTATTCTATTTTCGTTTTCTCTTACATAATGCATGAAATCACATGGTGTTCACCAAACTATCAAGACATATAGAAAAGAACAATTAGTTATATTCATATACATGATGTTATAAGTATATACGTATATAAAAATTAGTTATATTTATTTTTGCATCCTTTTAAACACTATGATTTATATAGATATATAAGATTATATCTTATATTAAATAAAATTAATCTTATGACTCACGATTCAATACCGTTCACTATTCTCTATTTTGGCAAAGCAATTTAGGATTCAATTTGCGATTTGACAACAATGCACACATGTGTGTGTGTGTATATATATATATATATAAACAGAGAAATTGAATGAAATAAAAACCCAATTAATACCTCCTATTCTAACACATAACTATTAACTAAAAGGGTGAAACAATCGCATAGCAATAAAATTATGCATAAAGAAGAGATTAAGAATGAGTTAAAACAGGAAAAAAAAAAGCCCTAACCATCTTGGAGAGTCGCAATTTCCTCTTGGTATTCTTCTTTCCAAGCAAATGCTGCTTCCCAGCTCTCCTCCTCATAATCCTCCCACTACCCGTGACTCGAAATCACTTCGCCGAAGCCTAAAAACACCCCAAAAAACAAATCAAATAAGTACCCAATTCCTCAATTACCTACAAAACACGCAGAGATAGAGAGAAAGACCTCGTGGGTTTTCATTTTGTAGCCTTTCGCAGAGACGACGGTGAGAGATGGGGGTTGGAGTGGGAAAGTTGAGACGAGGAAGGATTGGGGAGGAGCCAGATATGGTGTGTGAGGAACTGAGGTTGAGTGAGGATTTCTTGGTGAATTGTGAGAGGCGAACAATGGTAGGAGAGGTACGAAGACTAGTAGTAGAAGAGCGAGCAATTGGGGGTGAGACTTTGAAAGCAAAAGAGAAGGTTGTTGTTGAGGAGGACGCCATTGTTGCTTTCTCTCTGCTATTTGTTGTTTTGGTTGAGAGGAAGGACCTCTTCTAGTTGTTTGTTTACTGGGTGTGTGTGTGGATAATGAATGGTTGTGCGGTGTTCTGTGCTATAAAATGGATAGATTTTAGTGACCCGAATGTTTCTATTTTTTAAATTTAGGGCTCTTCTGGAGGTGGATTAGTGGTCAAAAGCTAGATTTTAACCTACTTTAGTTCATATTATTTTTCTCATTTTTTATATATTTAAAAAAAAAATTAAAAAGTCAGCTTTTAACCATCTTCTCAAAACAATCCTTAATGATATGTAGTGTAGGTGATATAATTGGTTAATGATTAAGAAAATATGAGTGAATGTTATCTTAAATATCTAATTGATTGTCATATCATTAAACTTGAAAATTGAGTCTAATTTTTAGAATTGTATAGCAATGTCCAAAATGAAAATAGGTTTATTTTGATAAGTTAGTTAAAAGTCTTTTTTTTTATAATTTTTTTATTTATTTTTATCACATTACCCTTTTATTTTTTTACACATTTTATTTTTAAAAGTAAAAAATAAAAATAAAAAATCAACTTTTAACCTACTTCTTAAAATAGACCATAATCACATAAATAAAAATAAAAATAATTCATCCACTAAAAAATGGTTACATGGGTCTTTTTGTCATTTTCAACCTTGCTTTCCTTTGAAATAAAATAATTCTAAAATTTATATTATTTTGTAAATATATTGTTAGTATAAGCAGAGTGTTTTTATCTTTTTTTTATTTTAATTTTTTTTGATTGAGGTGTTTTAACTTAATTAACAATATTACATATTAAAAAAAATAAATAATCAAAAAAATAACTTATATTTTAATTATAATCATCATCAGTTTTTCATTATTAAGTAATTTTATAATAAAAAAATGTAAAACATTTTAAATGCATGTAAATTAAGTAGATATAAAATCAGAAAAATATTTCCTTTGCATTATCATTTTACTAACATACACAAATATTTTTTTTGTATGTTAGAGTAAAATGATAAAAATCACCTAAAATTTAAAACTACTACTCTACTAGGCTGGGTTTTTGAGCTGAGGTTTGTGTGCTTGGGCAATTGAGTTTTGAAAACGTGTTTGTGAAAATTTTAATCAAACAAGTTTGGAGTTTTCTTAAGTGTGCAAGTGCACACCATGTGCCACTTACACAAGAAGTGTAAGTGTAAGGTGTAAGTATAAGTATAAGGTGTAAGTGTAAGGTGTAAGTGTAAGGTGTAAGGTATAAGTGGGTTGCACATGGTGTGCAACCTCAAAAAAGGTGTAAGTGTAAGGTTTAATTTTTTACAAAAGGTGTAAGTATAAGGTGTAAGTGTAAGGTATAAGGTGTAAGGTGTAAGTTACACACCATAACCAAACCCAACAAGTTTTTGTTTTACAACTTGAATTTAAAAAAAGTTTTGAAATATATGTTGTGAAAATCAAAGAAGTTTTAGATTTTCAATTTTGTAAAAATAATTCAAAATTCAACCAAATGGACTCAAGCTTTTTTATTACTTCAATGAAGACGTTTGTGAGTTAAATGTATATTAACCTAATCCCTAATTGTAGTGACTGAACTAACAAAGAGAAAAGGGGTTGTCGCGTGCCACCATCGTAATGACTTTTTTCTCCAAATGACACATTTTAAGTTTTTTTTTTTATTTATTATTATTTAAAAAAAGGCAAATTATCAACAGTTTTTGAGGTTTGACTAAAATACAGATTCACCTCTGAAATTTGAGAAATTACATCCCGTCCTCTGAAATTTATATTTGCATAACAAATTGACCCTTGAAGTTTATATTTGCATAACAAATTACCTCCTTATTTGTTGTGCAAATATAAACCTCACGAGGCAATTTGTGATTTTCCAAACCTTATAAGAGAATCTATATTTTAGTCAAACCTCGAGAGAGGTGTTGATAATTTGCCAAAAAAAAAAAAAAAAATCCTACTTTATTCCAAAGACACTCTTTTCATTGTCTTTATTATACATAAAAAAAGAAATTTATTTGAAGTAAAGTGACAACAGTAACTATATATGATAAGGAAAAAAAAAAAAGAAAAAATAATACATTTGGAACAAAATAGAGTGTAAATAGCAACTCTCAAAAAAAAAAAAATGGAAAAATTACTAGTAAATCTCATTTGGGAAAAAGTTATTCTATTTAGTTCTAGAAGTTTTCTTTCAAACCAATTAGTCTTTTTTATTTTGGGTATGTTATATTTCCTTGATTTGAGATTTGAAAGTTTATTTGTTTGCCTTTATGTGTGATTTTGTTTGAATTTTTTCCTAATGTTGGGTGTGCGTGGGTAAGGTAGGTTTTTACATTTTTTTTTTTTTTGTGGAGATTTAGTGGAGTTTTTTTGTGGGGATTTAGTGGTGTAATGCCCTCAAAATAATACATAAACCCAACAATTCCGACATGCATTGATATAAGAGAATAAAACATCTTTCCATTCATCAGAGTATTCCTTACAAATGTATTACATGTTGATGACAAAAGTAAATGCCCAACGGGCTTACAACTTTCCAAGCCAACACTTGGTTACACAAAAAGGGAGTACTAACTCAACACATTAAGCCCTTGGCCTGAATTTATATGTAATACATAAAAGATATCACAAAAAGTTTTTCAGCCTCTAGCCTCCTAAGCTACGTCCTTGGAAGTGGCATACCATCTGTACCTGAAAATGATGTCCCATATAGGGTGAGCCACAGCCTAGTAGAGATATACTAAACCAGATATAAGCAACGTCTAAATAATAGCATTTGATAGATGGTTAACACTTATAAACTAATTTATATCACAATACAGTTCCATGACAATCATGTCCATGCTACATTCCACTTTCCTTTACTTAACCAAATCATTTCATATACATGTATAGCGATCCCGGTCTTTCTCCTTTTGGTTGTTGTATCCGGACTTAGGTTCCGTGGAGCTTGTTGTTGTATATATCTTGCTGTCATCCTTTAATTCCTTATTTATGAGTTATAGGATGTGTTGGGCAGTTTTGTTACAAGTTGGGCGTGATTGGGAACAAATGGTTGCTGCCCAGATTTTGGTGTCTTCGCTCGAGCGAGAAAGAGTGCTCTTTGTTTTAGATCCTTCGCTTGAGTCAGGGTTTGTTCTCTCGAGCGAGAGTTGAGTTTTGTATCTGGTGGCTCGAGCGAGAAGTCCTTCGCTCGAGCTTGCGTTTGCGTCTGGTTCTGGACCTGAGAGTTGCATTTCTTGGCTCGAGCGAGCTTTCCTTCGCTCGAGCAAGCGAGGTGTATGTTTTGAGTTTCTTCGCTCGAGCGAGCATTCTGTCGCTTGAGCGTGCTTCTGGGTTGCAGACCTAAAGCTTCGAATTGTTGGCTCGAGCGAGACTTTCTTCGCTCGAGCGAGGGTTCTTTTTGTCTGGTCGCTCAAGCGACCAATCCTTCACTCGAGCGAGCCTGTGTTATATCAGTAGGCTAAACCCTAGATCTGGCTACTCCTCTCTCTACACTTACCTTCTCTCTAGGGATTAATCTAGTTCTTGAGTGTTTCTACCCTTAGTTCTTTGTAAGAAAGGTAGAGGGTTGTGTAGGCTACATTTTAATCTGAAAAATCTTGGATTTGGAGCACTTTGGATTTTGGTCATCTTCTCCATTAGAGCTCTTCATTTTGAGGTAGGGATACCCTACTCCATCTTATGAGCTTTGTCTTTAATTTTTGGCATTTTGATATGTTGGGGTTGTTGGGTAATTTTGGAAAAGTTAGGGATTTATTTGTAAATTATAGAAAAAAGGGGTTTTCAAAGTATTAACTCCTATGGGTGTATGAGACCAACAAAAATGGAATTAATGTTGTTGTATTAGTGAAATCAAACCTTAGGGTTGATATGTGAAATATGGGAAAATGCCCTAATTATTATGATAAATTAATTTGCATAATTAATTTTGGGAAATGAGAAATTGAGTTGAGAATATTGAAATTGGAAAATTATGGGATTAAACGGTATGGTTGGATTAATTTATCACTCACCTATGAAAATGTTAATATTATATCCATTTGATGCATTTATTTTCTGTTTAGAAATAACTGCTTTGGGCTATCGGTAGAGGATAGTCTTAAATGTTATAGACAATGCATGATGATTAGGCGAACTAAAACTAATCAATTGAATATGTCATCAAATATGGCGGTTGGAATAATACATCAAATTTATGTATTGATTGACCTTGTATATGATATGTGTTTATATACATTGTGTTGTGTGAGAGGAGATAGGGGATGTACTCCATGGTTTAGGGGAAGATAGGGGATGGACTCCTAAACTGGACATTGTTTGAGAGGAGATAGGGGATGTACTCCATTGATACAACAAATATGTGTATCTATTGAAGTATTGATATAGCAAATCTGTATATCATATATGAAGTATGGAAGTGTTTTGTTTGAGATTGATACAGCAATTATGTGTATCTATTGTGAAGTAAGAAGTGTGTAATATGAATTGTTATCCCAATTGAAATGGATGAACTAGTAATATGAGATGTAATCTCATTTAAATTATCTGGTCAGGTTCTGAGCCACGTTTATGAAATGAGTTGATAAGTAAAGTAAAGTGGAATGTGACATGGACACAAGTGTCATGGAATTGTATTGTGACATAATTGGTTTATAAGTGTTAACCATCTATCAAATGCTATTGTTTTAGGCATTGCTTATATTTGGTTTAGTATATCTCTACTGGGCGGTGGCTCACCCTATATGGGACATTATTTTTAGGTCCAGGTGATATGCCACCTCCAAGGACATAGCTTGGAAGGTTTTGGGAGTTGAAGACTCTTTTTGTTGTTTTGTCATCTTTTGTGTTATTACATGTAAATTCAGGCCAAGGGCTTAATATGATATGAGTTAGTACTCTTTTTTATGTAACCAAGTGTTGGCTTGGAAAGTTGTAAGCCGTTGGGCATTTACTTTTGTTGTCAACATGTAATACATTTGTAAGGACTACTCTGATGAATGGAAAAGTATTTATTTCTTTTATATCAATGCATGTCAGGAATGGTGGGTTTTATATATTATTTTGAGGGCGTTACAACTTGGTATCAGAGCGTACCGGGTTTGAATACTTTGGGTACGCGGGAAGTGGTTAGTACCACAATAGGTTCGTCTCGCTTGTTAGAGACTTAGATGTAGTGTTGTATGCTTAAGTGATAACATGTTTACGTGACTACTTAGGTATGGAATGTAGTTTCTAGGATGTTGACTGGATCCTTGGGTTTCTGAGAGTCCTATTGGAAAAACACTTGATCAATGTTGTTTCTAACCGGAACTCTAGTAACACCTCGGGACTGTCATTATCCAGAAATGAAATTCGTAAGTGCTTATGTGATTATGTGCTTACGTGGAATGAATTACAGTTGTCCATGTATTAGGATGTGGGTGTTATAGCTTCGACACATTTATAAATGTGCTAATGTTCTTCGTTACCTTTATTAGGATGTCAGGGCGAGGACGAGGACGTGGAGGTAGACGTGGTAGGCGTGGTAGGCAGGAGATGCCTTTACCGGATGATGTTCCGGCGCAGCAGGACGGTGTTGGTCAGGCCAATGGGGCGGAGCCAGTGGGTCAACAGGCCATGGGTGCCTTAGCCCGTGAGATAGCAGGAGCATTCAGGGAATCCGTAGGCATTCTTAGAGCTGAGAATCAGGTTCAGACCCAAGTTGTTGAGGAAGGGCCTTCCTTTCTGAAGAGGGAGTTTTTCCGATCTAACCTGGATAAGTTTTTGGGGGATCCGAAAGAGCCACTTAAAGCTGATGAGTGGCTTGGGCAGATGACGAAGACGTTTGAGATGCTTGGCATCAAAGATGGGGTGTTGAAGGTGACCTTGGCGTCTTTCCAGCTAAAACGGGATGCTGGTCAGTGGTGAAAGTTCACGAGGGGTCGTATTGGTGGCACTTGGGAGGCCTTTGTGGATGTTTTCCAGGAGAAGTTTCTGTCTCCCACTGTCAGGGAGAAGTTGAGAGATCAGTTTTGTCAGCTCAAGCAGCTGAGTTTATCAGTGGCCGAGTTTGAGGCCGCATTTACCAGTTTATCCAGGTTTGCACCTGAGCTTGTGGCGTCTGAAGAACGCCATTGTATTGAGTTTGAGAGGAAATTGAGGCGCGGACTCAAGATGAGGGTTGCCAGGTCTATGACTCGAGATTATGGGCGTCTTGTAGACGCTACGGCCCATATGGAGATTATGATGCATGAGGAGGATGAGAGGTTGAGGGGCTCTAAGAGGAGTCAGGATGGTCAGGGTGATGGCAGGAGACAGAGGGGTTCTAACCCTCAGTAGTCTCAGGGTGGTTTTGCTAGATCTACCTTTCTAGTGCCGAGTGCAGGTTCTGGGAGAGGCAGTTAGGGAGACATTACTTGCTACAAGTGTGGTCAGCTGGGCCATAAGTCTCCAGCTTGCCCGCAGAGAGGAGGAGGTCAGAGAACAGCTTCATCTTTGGCTCGACCTCAGAGCCAGAGTCAGGGTAGAGGCCAGCCGCTCTCATGTTATCAGTGTGGTCAGGCGGGGCACCTGAAGAGGTTCTGCCCGCAGTTGAGTGCCACCTCGGGTGCGTCTGGTTCGAGGTAGACGTAGAGTTTTCAGCCAGCACAATATGTCCAGGCCTCGAGGGCCAATCAGGGGGCGTCATCGTCTCAGTCTGTGCAGTAGTCTTTTGCTCCTAGGGATGAGCAGGTAGATCAGAGACCTTCGGGACGTGTGTATACTGTTACCGCGCAGGATCTTGTATCGGCTCTATCTGTTGTGAGAGGTACCTTTTTGTTTTGCAACTCAGTTGCCAATGTGTTGATAGATATGGGTGCATCCCATTCCTTTATATCTGCTACATTTGCATCTGTTTTGGGGTTGGAGTTGGCACAGTTAGCATCTTTTATCTGTGTTGTATCACCTATTGGGGGTGAATTGAATTTGAAACAAGGGTGTCGGGGCTGTGATATAGAGGTCGCCAACCGCCGGCTTCTATTTCCTTTTGTAGTTATGCCTATGTCGGGTTTTGATGTTATCTTGGGTATGGACTGGCTATCGTCATACCGGGCTGTTATCGATTGTTACCACCAGAGGGTCACAGTATGTACCTTGAGCGGGTATTGTTTCCATTTCTTGGGCGATCGGGTTGGTAGTGTTTTGCCACCGGTGTATGATCTGCGAGGGCGGGGAGCTGGGCCTTCATCCTAATGACTTGGAGCAATCCAATGGCCTGATGGTCAGCTTCAATGGAACGCCAACGTGGCCACTGGGCGCAACAAGCTTGGAAGTACAAGCCGGCACTAAGAAGGCCAGGACAGAATTCATGGTGATTGACACGCCTTCGCCATACAACATCATCTTGGGAAGGCCATGGTTGCATGCAATGGGGGCAGTTCCCTCAACATTGCATCAACTACTGCGATTCCCAATAGAGCATGGGATAGAGGAAGTTAGAGGCGATCAGCTATAGGTGAAGAGTTGCTCCATGGCAGCAATGAAATCCACCTGCAGTGTGCGAGAGCCAGAGAAGGCAGAAATTGAAGATGAGGACTTGGAAGTCCTAGAAGACGTCGGCAAAGAACCAGCCGAGAAGAGCGAAGAGGTGCTAAAAAAAATCCTCGTCCAGGATGGGGATGAAGAACGCTTTTTTCTTCTCGGCTCGGGCTTAGCCGAAGAAGAGGAAAAAGAGTTAGAGACTTTTTTAAGAGCAAATATTGAGGTGTTCGCTTGGACACCTTACGAAATGCCTGGCATTGACCCCGAGGTCACTTGCTACAAACTGAATGTTGACAGGTCGGCCAAACCTGTAATTCAGCGAGCCAGAAGCCGAGGTAACAATGGATCGATCAAACAAGAAACGAAATTAAGGGCTAAACAGGCAGTAATGGTTGTATTCTGAGTCCCGATCCACAAAGTCCTGGATCAAATACGAAACCAACCCTATTTCAGAGGACCGACAAGAACACCAGGGGAATTTATGGGAAGAAACATCGGTAGGCGTTGTGCTTACCACAATGAAGAAGGGCACCCAACTCAGGGTTGCAGAGCCCTAAAAGCACACCTAGAAGACTTGGTGAGGCAAGGCCATCAGAGGGACCTTGTCGATGAGGCCAGGACAAGGGAAGAACAGGCAAGATTGCCTCAAGCACCAGCAGCTCCGCCTCCCCCAGCACAGCAACTACAGGCAGGAGGACCACGGGTGGTTAATGTAATTCACTAAAAAGTGAACGAAAACGACATACGAGGGGAGACCCAGAAGGTAAAACATCTACAGCACGTAAACCGGGTCGGACATAAAAGACCTCGGCTTGAAGAATGCCAAGGACTAACGATAGCCTTTACTGAAGCCGACCTAGAGATGGTCCAGCATCCATATAATGATGCCTTGGTAGTATCCCTCCAGGTTGGGGAGTGCCAAGTGAAACACATCCTGATTGATCAAGGCAGCTCTTGCGACATCATGTATGTTAGGTTGTCTATTAATGTAGTTGTTGATTTTATGGAATTGTTTTTAAGTATAGATTCTTTTGTTTTGGATTGGCGGTATGTAGAAGTATGTTGTTAGGAGATGTGTAGAAAGGGATTGGTCATGGGCCTATCCTGAGAGGTTGCCTTGGTGTGGTAATATTATGCTTATTGTATTGTTGTGTGGTTTAATGTGTGCTAAATTAAATTACTTTCGTCATAAGTGGAGGTTATTGATGAACCCCATGTAAGATCCCTAGTGTTGGGGTGACTTTCTGTTACGATTTTAGTTTGAGGATGAAACTTCTGAGGGTATGGTAAGGTTGTGTGGAGCGGGTAGTGAGTTGTGTAAGTTTGTTATTTACTCCATTGGTCTTGGGGTGAGTGTTTATTATGATCTTTGGGAGTTCAGTTCGAACTCAAGTGTGGTGCGAGTAGTGAGTGTGATGAGACCCAGACTATATTGCCGAGAGTGGTTTGTGAGTATTCGGATGTTTTTCCCGAGGATCTTGTTAGCTTACCACCTCATCGAGAGATTGAGTTCTCTATTGACTTAGTGCCCGGCACAGCTCCGATTTCTATGGCACCTTATCGTTTTGCCCCAGCCGAGTTGAGTGAGTTGAAGATTCAACTCCAGGAATTGCTAGATAAGGGCTTTATTCGCCCTAGTGTTTCGCCGTGGGAAGCACCGGCCCTCTTTGCTAAAAAGAAAGATGGTGCCTTGAGACTTTGTATCGACTACAGGAAATTGAATCAGGCTACGGTCAAGAATAAGTACCCTATGCCCCGTATTGATGATTTGTTTGACTAGTTGAAAGGTTCCCGTTGTTTCTCTAAGATAGACTTGAGATCGGGTTACCACCAGTTGAGGGTCAGGGAGGAGGACATTCCTAAGACGGCATTCCGTACGCAGTGTGGCCACTATGAGTTTCTGGTGATGCCTTTTGGGCTCACCAATGCACCGGCAGTCTTTATGGACTTGATGAACCAGATATTTCGGGAATTCTTAGACCGTTTTGTGGTCGTTTTCGTGGACGACATCTTGATTTATTCGCCTTCTGAGGAGGAGCACGAGGAACACTTGAGAGTGGTACTTGAGTTGCTTAGAACCCATATGCTGTATGTCAAGTTTGGGAAGTGTGAGTTCTGGCTAGGAGAGGTCAAGTTCTTAGGCCATGTGGTCTCCGGGGAAGGGGTGTCTGTTGATACATCCAAGATTGAGGCAGTGCAAGATTGGGCACAGCCTAAGAGTATTTTTGAGATCCGTAGTTTTCTTGGATGAACTGGGTATTACCGCCGGTTTGTGAAGGATTTCTCAAGGCTAGCTTCGCCGTTGACTAGGTTGACACGGAAATGGGTCAAATTTATATGGAGTGAGACTTGTGAAAAGTCATTCCAGGAATTGAAAGTTAGATTGACCACCGCTCTAGTCATGATTATTCCAGAGAGAGGGTTGGGTTATGCGGTTTATTGTGATGCTTCAGGAGAGGGTTTGGGTTGTGTGTTGATGCAAGAGGGGAAGGTCGTAGCCTATGGCTCACGGCAGTTGAAAATACACGAGAGAAATTACTCTACACATGACCTAGAATTGGTAGTTGTGATTTTTGCCTTGAAGATTTGCAGGCACTACCTTTATGGTGAGAGGTTCGATGTATTCTCGGATCATAAGAGTCTGAAATATCTGTTTACACAGAAAGACTTGAACTTGAGGCAGATGAGGTGGATGGAGTTTATTGAGGATTACGACTTCGAGTTGCATTATCATCCGGGGAAGGCCAATGTTGTGGCCGATGCCCTTAGCAGAAAATCCATTAGTGATGTAGCTTGTATAGCCATCCGGGAATGGGAGATGTTAGGCGCACTTGGTGAGTTTGATTTGCTTCTAGGCAAATCCGTTGAGGCTACGGCCTTGTTTTCTGTTGTTGCACAGCCTACACTTGTGAGTCGAGTGTTCGAGGCACAGAGAGGTGACCTTGAGGTAGAATCCCTCCGAGAGAAGATCTCCAGTAGGAAGGTTGAGAAGGGTTTGTCTGTCTATCCCGACCAGAGTGTGAGATACCGAGACCGTTTGTTTATGCCGGAGTCTTGCCGAGAGGAGGTACTCCGAGAGTTTCACCATTCACGCCTTGCGGTGCATCTTGGAGGCACTAAGATGTATCAGGATTTGAGTCGCCAGTTTTGGTGGCGGGGTATGAAGAAGGATATGGCAGTTTTTGTGTCTAAGTGCCTTACTTGTCAGCAAGTGAAGGCCGAACATCAGAGGCCAGTGGGTTTGTTACAACCTTTGCCTTTTGTCGAGTGGAAGTGGGAGCATGTCACTATGGACTTTGTTGTAGGTCTTCCGAGGACTCAGCAGAGTAGTGATGCTATTTGGGTGGTTGTAGACCAGTTGACTAAGTCGGCACACTTCATCCCTATGCGCGTGAGAGACTCAGTAGATCATCTTGCCGACTTGTATATTCGGGACATAATGAGGTTGCACGGGGACTCAGTGTCGATCGTCTCAGATAGAGACCCACGTTTTACTGCGAGGTTGTGGTAGAGTTTGCAGAGTGCCTTGGGCACTAGGTTGACCTTTAGCACGGCTTATCATCCTCAGGCTGACGGGCAGTCCGAGCATACTATTCAGTTCTCGACTTTAGTGGGTCGTGGGAGAGGCACTTGCCCTTGATGAAGTTTGCCTACAACAACAGTTTTCAGTCGAGTATCGGTATGGCACCATTTGAGGCCTTGTATGGCCGACCTTGTAGATCTCCAGTTTGTTGGGCCGAGGTGGGTGATGCACCTTTGTTGGGCCTAGAGTTGGTGAGGGAAACGACGGAGAAAGTTGAGCTTATCCGTAGGAGGCTTGTTACAGCCCAGAGTCGCCAAAAGAGTTATGCCGACCGTAGAAGAAGGCCTTTGGCATTTGAGGTGGGTGATCACGTGTTTCAGAAGATATCACCCAAGCGGGGTTTGATGAGATTTGGTAAGAGAGGGAAATTGTCCCCTCGATTTATTGGCCCTTTTGAGATCCTTGAGAGGATTGGCGAGGTTGCCTACCGTTTAGCTTTGCCGCCGCAGTTGTCTGGAGTTCATGACATGTTTCATGTTAGTATACTTCGGAAGTACGAGCCAGATCCATCGCATGTATTGGATTGAACCGACTTAGAGGTTGATGAGGATGCCTCGTATGAGGAGAGACCAGTGCGGGTCTTGGATAGGCTCTAGTCTTGCGAGGCAAGACCATTCCCTTGGTGAAAGTTTTGTGGAAACATCACGGAGTGGAGGAAGCCACTTGGGAACGTGAGTTGGAGGTCCGAGAGAAATATCCGGACCTATTTGTGGATGTTTGAACTTATGTTGTATATTTTATTGTGTTGTTAAACTTTAAGAGCATTGAATGTGTCTTAAGTTGTAAAACATTGTATATGTTTCGGTTTATGGAAGTATTGTAGAACTTGCCTTGAAATGGAAGTTTATTATAACATTGTATATGTTGAATGTTTTGTAGAAATGGAAATATATCACGAACATGGAATATGTTATGGAAATTGTTGGATTTGAAAGAAATGCATGTTGATAATGCAAGTTGAAAATTGTATTGTGAAATGCCTCTCGAATAGAGATGGAATGATCAGTAATGGAGATCGAATATTGAAATGTAATATTGTTGAAAATTGAGAAAAACTTGTGCTTGAAAACTTGTGCCTAATTTCAGGGACGAAATTCTTTAAGGGGGGGAGGTTATAGCGATCCCGGTCTTTCCCCCTTTGGTTGTTGTATCCGGACTTAAGTTCCATGGAGCTTGTTGTTGTATATAGCTTGTTGTCATCCTTTAATTCCTTATTTATGAGTTATAGAATGTGTTGGGCAGGTTTGTTATAGGTTGGGAGTGATTTGGAGCAAATGGTTGCTGCCCAGATTTTGGTGTCTTCGCTCGAGCGAGAACTTTGTCGCTCGAGCGAGCTCTTTGTTTTAGATCCTTCGCTCGAGCCAGGGTTTGTTCACTCGAGCAAGAGTTGAGTTTGGTATCTGGTGGCTCGAGCGAGAAGTCCTTCGCTCGAGCTTGCATCTGCAATTGGTTTTAGACTTGAGAGTTGTATTTCTTGGCTCGAGCGAGCTTTCCTTCGTTCAAGCGAGCGAGGTGTATGTTTTGAGTTTCTTCGCTCGAGCGAGCATTTTGTTGCTCGAGCGTGCTTTTGGGTTGTAGACTTGAAGCTTCGAATTGTTGGCTCGAGCGAGACTTTCTTCGCTCGAGCGAGGGTTCTTTTTGTCTGGTCGCTCAAGCGACCAATCCTTCGCTCGAGCGAGCCTGTGTTATATCAGTAGGCAGTAGCAGGATTACACTTCACTTTTTCATCTCCTTTTTTGTCTAAACCCTAGATCCGGCTGCTCCTCTCTCTACACTTTCCTTCTCTCTAGGGATTGATCTAGTTCTTAAGTGTTTCTATCCTTAGTTCTTTGTAAGAAAGGTAGAGGGTTGTGTGGGCTACATTTTAATCTGAAAAATCTTGGATTTGGAGCACTTTGGATTTTGGTCATCTTCTCCATTTGAGCTCTTCATTTCGAGGTAGGGATACCCTACTCCATCTTATGAGCTTTGTCTTTAACTTTTGGCATTTTGATATGTTGGGGTTATTGGGTAATTTTGGAAAAGTTAGGGATTGATTTGTAAATTATAAAAAAGGAGGTTTTCAAAGTATTAACTCCTATGGGTGTACGAGACCAACAAAAATGGAATTAATGTTGTTGTATTAGTGAAATCAAACCTTAGGGTTGATATGTGAAATATGGGAAAATGCCCTAATCATTATGATAAATTAATTTGTATAATTAATTTTGGGAAATGAGAAATTGAGTTGAGAATATTGAAATTGGAAAATTATGGGATTAAACGGTGTGGTTGGATTAATTTATCACTCACCTATGAAAATGTTGATATTATATCCATTTGATGCATTTATTTTCTGTTTAGAAATAACTGCTTTGGGCTATCGGTGGAGGATAGTCTTGAATGTTGTAGACAATGCATGATGATTAGGCGAACTAAAATTAATCAATTGAATATGTCATCAAATGTGGCGGTTAGAATAATACATCAAATTTATGTATTGATTGACCTTGTATATGATATGTGTTTATATACATTGTGTTGTGTGGGAGGAGATAGGGGATGTGCTTCACGGTTTAGGAGAAGATAGAGGGATGGACTCCTAAACTGGACATTGTTTGGGAGGAGATAGGGGATGTACTCCATTGATACAGCAAATTTGTGTATCTATTGAAGTATTGATATAGCAAATCTGTATATCATATATGAAGTATGGAAATGTTTTGTTTGAGATTGATACAGCAATTATGTGTATCTATTGTGAAGTAAGAAGTGTGTAATATGAATTGTTATCCCAATTGAAATGGATGTACTATTAATATGAGATGTAATCTCATTTAAATTATCTGGCCAGGTTCTGAGCCACGTTTATGAAATGAGTTGATAAGTAAAGTGGAATGTAACATTGACACAAGTGTCATGGAATTGTATTATGATATAATTGGTTTATAAGTGTTAACCATCTATCAAATGCTATTGTTTTAGTCATTGCTTATATTTGGTTTAGTATATCTCTACTGGGCTGTGGCTCACCCTATATGGGACATCATTTTCAGGTTCAGGTGATATGCCACCTCCAAGGACATAGCTTGGAAGGTTTTGGGAGTTGAAGACTTTTTTTGTTGTTTTGTCATCTTTTGTTGTATTACATGTAAATTCAGGCCAAGGGCTTAATATGATATGAGTTAGTATTCTCTTTTGTGTAACTAAGTGTTGGCTTGAAAAGTTGTAAGCTGTTGGGCATTTACCTTTGTTGTCAACATGTAATACATTTGTAAGGACTACTCTGATGAATGGAAAAGTGTTTATTTCTTTTATATCAATGCATGTCAGGAATGGTGGGTTTTATGTATTATTTTGAGGGCGTTTCACATGGCTCAGAACCTGACCAAACAACTAAATGAGACTATAACTCATATGCCAACACTTCCATGTTTCACAATAGATACACATATTTGATGCATCATTATCATACTAAGACACTTCCATACTTCACAAATAATACACAGATTCGCTGTATCAATACTTCAATTTAATACACATATTTGCTGTATTAATGGAGTCCATCCCCTATCTCCTCCCAAACAGGTTTGAGAGTACATCCCCTATCTTCCCTCCAACCGTGGAGTACATCTCCTATCTCCTCCCACACATTACACATATTCCAAGTATATAAACAATTATCATATACAAGGATAATTCAATACACATATATGATGTATTATTATAACTGTCATATTCAACGACATAATCAATGTGATTAGTTTCAATTTTCCCTAATCAACATACAGTGTCTACAACAAACAAGACTATCCTCCACCGATAGTCCAAAGTAGTTATTTCTAAATAGAAAATAAATGCATTAAACAGATATAATATCAACATTTACATAGGTGAGTGATAAATTAATCCAACTACACCATTCAATCCCATAACTTCCCGATTTCACAATTTCCAATTCAACTTCATATTTTCCCCAAATTAATTATACCAATTAATTTATCACATAACTAGGGCATTTTTCCCAAATCCACAATGTCAACCCTAAGGTTCATTTTCATCAATAATACAACAATAATTCTATTTCTCAATGTCTTACCCACATATGGGTTTTATTATTTGAAAACCCCTCTTTTATAAATTACATAACATCCCTAACTTTTCCCAAAATTACCTAACATCACCAACTAATCAAAATGGCCAAAATTTAAGACAAAGCTCATAAGATGGAGTAGGGTATCCCTACCTCGAAATGAAGAGACCAAAGGAGAAGATGGTGAAAATCCAAAGTGCTCCAAATCCACAAATTTTCAGATTAAAACGTAGCCCACACCACCCTCTATCTTTTTTACAAAGGGGTTAGGGTAGAAACACACTATAAGTAGATCAATCCCTAGAGAGAAGGTGTGTAGAGAGAGAGGGAGAGCTGAATCCAGGGTTTTAAAATAAAAAGGATGAAAAAGTGAAGTGTAATCCCGCTGCTGCCTACTGATATAACACAAGCTCACTCGAGCGAAGGATTGGTCGCTCGAGCGACTAGACACAAAGAATCCTCGCTCGAGCGTAGAAAGACTCGCTCAAGCCAATAATTCGAAGCTTCAGGTCTGCAACCCAGAAGCACGTTCGAGCGACAGAATGCTCGCTCGAGCGAAGAAACCCAAAACATACAAACCGCTCGCTCGAGCTGAGAAATGCAACTCTCAGGTCCAGAACCAAACGCAGACGCAAGCTCGAGTGAAGGACCTCTTGCTCGAGCCACTAGATACAAAACTCAACTCTCGCTCGAGTGAAGGAACCCTGGCTTGAGCGAAGGATCTAAAACACAGAGCTCGCTCGAGCGACAAAAGTCTCGCTCGAGCGAAGGACCAAAAATCTAGGTAGCAACCATTTGCTCCCAATCACACCCAATCTGTAACAATCTCGCCCAAAACATCCTATAACTCAAATACAAAGTATTGAAGGACGGAAACAAGATATAAGCCACAATCGACATCCACGGAACCAAGTCCGGGTACAACAACCAAATGAGGAAGAACCGGGATTGCTATAAGTGGAGTGATTTGTAGGTGGATGATGTTACTCCGTTTGTGATGTTATGGGGTTGGTGTTGGTTTTTTTTTTTTTTTTTTTTTTTGTTTGTGATGCTCGTCCTATTGTAACATTGACATTATAACATTGACATTAATTAACACCCAAACGTAAATACTAATGTAACACAAAAAAAAACCCCTTACTATAGTTTTCCCAAACGCAACACTCCAATATAACACTCCAAAAAAATTCTTTAGCGTAACACTCTAAAGTAATACACACACAAATTTCTTATTGTAACACTCTAATGTAACACACAAAAAAACTCTTTAGTATATTTTTTCCAAACGTAACTCTCTAATATAACACACAACAAAACTCATTAATGTAACACTCTAATGTAACACACAAAAATTCCTTAGTGTAATACTCTAATGTAACGCACAAAAAAATTTCTTGATGTACTTTTTCGAAATGTAACACTCTAATATAATACTCTAAAAAAATCCTTAGTGTAACACTCTAATACAACACACAAAAACTCTTTAGCGTAACATTCTAATGTAACACACAAAAAAACTTCTTAGTGTACTTTTTCTAAACGTAACACTTCAGTATAACACTTTAAAAAAATTCCTTACTGTAACACTTTAATATAACACTCAAAAAAATTCTTTGGTGTACTTTTTTCAAATGTAACGCTCCAATGTAATACAAAAAAAATTTTCTTAGTGTATTTTTTCTAAACACAACACTCTAATGTAACACTAAAAATAAAAAATAAAAAATGAATGTGATATTCTTCAAACCATTCCAAAAGGAGTACAAATATTCCTTAGTAAGTTTTGAACAAATATATAATTTCAAACTTGGGTGTTACATTTGAAAAAAAAGAAAAGAAAGTACACTAAAGAGTTTTTTTTGGTGTTTTTGTGTATTACATTAGAGTATGTTACATTGGAGTGTTACGTTTGGAATTACATTGATTAAAATGCTACGTTTGGAAAAAGTACACTAAGAATTTTATATATATATATATATATAGTTTTTATATTGGAGCATTACGTTTGGAAAAAAATACACCAAGGAATTTTTTTTTGAGTGTTACGTTGTTACGTTTACGAAAAATATACCAATGAGTTTTTTACGTGTTACATTGAAGTTTTACGTTATTAGAGTGCTACATTAGAGTATTAGGTTTTTGTTCATAATGTGAGATTTGTTCTAGAATGAGGAAAAATCCAAAACTTCTATAATTCAAATTGCCTAAATGTGTAATTTTACATTTTGAGAAAATCACTTTCATCTCTAAAAAATTAAAGGGCAAATTACACTAATAGTCCCTATAGTTTGAGGCTTGTGTCACTTTAGTCCCTGACTTTTCAATCGTGACACGTTTGACCCTGAATTTTGAATCTTGTTCCAAATAAGAACAATTGAAGATATTATTAAATTTTTCAAGGGTAAAATCGTCAACTTGATAAAATATAAACTAATTTGAAAAAAATAAATGTCAAACAAATATTTTTGAATTTTTAAAAATTATTTCTATCCACTAAAAATAAAATTATGCAAAATTGATAAATCTTTTAAACATTTATTTATTTTTTTTACCAAATTAATTTTTATTATTTTGCTTGGATGATGATCATGTAAAATTAATTTAAAAAAATTAATCGTGTAATTTTTATTAATTTTTATCAATTTTAAATAATTTTATCATTGGTGGATAAAAATAATTTTTAAAAAATTAAAAATATTTCTTTGACATTTATTTTTGTCAAATTAGTTTATATTTTATTAAATTGGTGATTTTGCCCTTGAAATTAAACAATTGTATCTTCAATTGTCCTTATTTGGAACAAGATTCAAAATTCAGGGTCAAATGTGTCACAATTGAAAAGTTAGGGACCAAAGTGACACGAGTCCCAAACTATAGGGACTATTTGTGTAATTTGCCCAAAATTAAACCCAAACATGTAAGGTGACTACCCTTTTCTGCTTGGAAGAGAGACAAGATCCCTAATCCTTGTTCCCTTTTGAAAAGATTTAAAAAAAGATGGATGGTTATTTATGTTGGGCCTCTTTTCTGCTTGTGATTCCCTACAATTGCATGGTTCCCGTAGATTAGTTTGGGTATTACTAGGCAGCTAGTTTTCAATTTTCCGTTCATCAAAATTTTAGTATAAGGCCTACAATCCTTGTATGGAGCAATCTCTGTTGTGTTTTTAATTCTTTTTCTCCTATTTATAAGTAAAACTAAATGGGTAAAGAATAATATAAAACTAAGAAGACAGAGGAGTCAAAACATGAGATAGGGTTGGGAAATCTTTCCATTTTTTGAAAAGTAAAGATAAATATTAAATTAAAAGTTAGAAAGGAATGTCAATCTGAAACATATTTCAGTGAGAGTCATGTGCAGATTGCATGGGTTGCTCTACTATTGTCTTTTATCTTTTACTAGTGAAAACTTCATTTAGGCTGAATTTTTCAAGTCCTAGTTCAATTTGGGTTTGGATTCTGGAGATGTAATAAATTTATCATGCCTATTAGTTGCCTACCCCATACGAAAATGAACCTTTATTTTGGGTACGTCTTGGGGGAAGATCCTTTCCAGTTCCAACACTTACTTTATACAATCATCATTCAACACTTATCCAAATGCCACAATTCAATAGCTAGTCACTATCACTTGTGGTATTTGGATAAAGTGTCAGATGATGGTTGTATGAAGAAAGTGTTGGAGAGGATCCGGATTCCATCTTGACACACCTTAAAGGTGTGTAGTTACGTACTTTTATCAATATGAGGTGGGTTTAAAGGTGTGTTCTAGATAATGGTTGGAAATGTTTAGAGCTTATGTTGTTGGCTTTAAAGGGTGATCGCTTGAGCTTTAGGTTAGTTCAATCCGGCTGTAAGTGTAACTTGCTGGCAAGTAATATTTGAGAGTACAAAGAGTTCTGTGATTTTATATACTTGAAGGTTTCAGCTAATTTAGCAGTCATCACCTATTGATCACGTTTTCATGCCTGGTAGAGTTTTGGAGGCTAGTACACAAGGTTAAAGCCTCTAATTAGCGCATTTTAGTGAGATTTTCATTCATCTCCCTTTTTGAACATGGCTCGTTATGAGAATTGTTTTGTTCTCCACTCAGGTTCTTTATTTATTTATTTCTTTTTCATTGCAGATTTTTTTTTTTTTTGAGCCATGATATTATTCATTTGAACTGAAATCAGTTGTTTTTTTGTGCTCTAATGTGTTAAGGGGACCTATTTCCTATATGTTCTGATAAAATTTGCTTCTTATCAAATAAAGTTATAATTTTGGGGAAATAAACAAAAGAGAAAAGATGGATGGCGATACGCTTCACATGCAAGAATCATGAGGAGTGCATAATTTGTTGATAATTTGAACATACCAATGTTGGAATTTCTTGAAGCTTAATGTGTTCTTAAGTGGTATTTGTCATTTTCTTAGATGAGTTTCTATTATGCTTCTAAATTCAGTGTTTATTGTTGTTTCGTTTGCACTATCTTAACTGCATATTTTAACAGTTGGGTTCAACTTTGTCCATCTGAGTAGAAGCAGTTTTTTTTTTCATGGTTTGTTTTTGTTGTGATAAGATGTGATTCTTCATATTGATAATGCTGCAGGGCTCATGGAACTACTTCTGAGATTGTACACTCCATTGATATTCATCCATCAAGAAAACACACTTGTATTGTATGATACCGCTTTTTCATTCTTCATTCCTCTCATAAAAATATGTAGATTTGATGGACTAAGCTTAACTCATGGGCATAATGTAGTGTCCATCAAGTAAGAATTAAAAACATAAGAAAGTAAATGCCGAGGTATTAGGACAGTGGTATACAAACTATTGGGTTTTGTTTTAGCTGTCCCCATTGTTCTCTCTCTCTCTCCACCTAATATATATATATATATTTGGGGGGTGGGGGATTACAGTACATTTGGACTATCCAGTGGCTTATAATACTTATGCTTTGTCTGTAGTTTTCTTATTTGCTAAAAGGTTCAGTATTGACTTGGTAAAGATAATAAAGATGATGATTTGGAATATAAACTAAAGCCTACTGTTGTTTGTGTTAGAAACAGATCTTATCAAAATGTATCATATTGTGGTATTATAAGGGGTTTGGGCAGCTATATAATTATATGGTTTATTTGATTGCCACACTATAACGAAGTTTGCTGTTGTACTGCTGCTGCAAATGCATGCTGATATTCTGTCCTTGAGTCAACTGAATAGTTTTTTTTGAGATGACTAGGATCTCTAATTGTCTGCTGATTAAGTAGCTGAGATAGCTCTGCTTGTGTTTAGTTACTGGTTGATGTTCATCTTGATGATCATTGAGATTAATGAATAGGTGCAAATACTACCTACTCTGACTGAAATTGTTTCTATGGCATATGTCTATGAATTTTGATTTCTCAACTATTGCTTCTTTTTTATTTTTTTTATAATTTTTTCCTTTTAATATTAAATATACCAGACAGGAATTATGCTTATGAACATTCATTTAAGATGATGCCTCCAAGGAGAACCCCTTTTTTACTGTTAAAAAAAAAAAGTTTGCATGCTTAAATTTCATGCTGGGTGATGATTCAAAGGATTTTGTGATCACATTCCATGTTTAATTATTGGATTACATGGTTATTTGGAAACCGAATAAGTTGTCTTTTTGTGTTCTGATTTGAGAAATTTTTTTAGAGTGTTTATTTATTATGCTGGTATACATGAAGGCAGGAGGCTCTTTTGGTACTGTATTTGCATGGGATCTTCGGTGGCAACAGCAGCCAATAGTTCTTTCTGGGGTTGCAGCAGGTGAGTTTCAGTCCCACTCATTATCTGAGAGTGAAATTTGGGAGGTCCAGTATGACAGCTATTCTTCAAACATTGGTAACATGTTAACATGATGGGTGTTACCTGTTATGATCTGCTCAGAAGATGGAATCCTTGCTGTTGTTGAACAAGGTATGAAATTTGTTGCCATATTTGGCTTTTTCCATTTGAGTGCTCTAGTGGAAAGGCTTAAGGTCATCTTATTTGCTAAGTGGCTGAATTCATATTTCTTGTTTTTTGTGGCAAAAAGATAGAGCTGGCACACTAACTAGAAACTGTAAATCCATCCAATTTCACCCATTTAAACTCTCGTCAAAATATATAAATAAACAGGTTATAAATGAGTTGTATACCTGTCACGACCCCATTCCGCCCCTAGTAGAATGGTGCCGTGATGGCCAGTAATCCGAGATTACCGAAGGCCAACTTTCAAGATTCACACACAATCAGAGTGTTACATATGGGGCTAACATGTACAGAAGCAGTCTATACAAATCTAATTAGTCCATAAGAGTTGTGCATAAGTCAAATGAAATGGCATACATCTTTACATAGCTTTACAACTTGGGTACAATAAAATGAAGTACAAAAATACATCTTGACCAAAAGGCTTCTCAGGCCATCATATACAAAACACAATGAATTACAAGCTAAGAAGCATGATCTTCAAGATGCTACAAAATGCGAGTCCAAAACAAGTTGTAAAGCACATCTAGGCGTCACCACCGTCCTACTCATCACCTACATATATATAGAGAGGGTGAGCTTGGATACTCAGTGAATGGTACAAGAAATAAAGGGTTTGCATGAATAATATCCGAGATCTTTATCAAGCGACACACATTATATCTTGCACAAAATCAAAGGCAAAACAAGTTCATCTAAGAAGTCTTTCAAGCTTCATCAATCAAAGTCTTTCAAGGGTTTCAAGTTTCAAGGGGTGACATTAATAAAGGTTGTGCTACAAATGCTTATAGTCCCCTAGCACGTACGGACTTTCAAAGGTTGTGATCCAAGACAAGGCTAACACTTGATACACGAAATAGGGATAATCATTCATGCTTAGCAAATACTTTTCCAAAACAAAACAAAGCAAGGCTTTAACAAAACTTTATAACATAACTTTATTAAAAATACCACTCACATAGTTCTTCAAACGTCGGGGCTACAGGCAAGGATCCAAGTCCTACAAGCACATAACAAATCCCATTGAATGCACTATCAAACAAGCTTTACATGAATGCAAGTGATCTTGGCATTCTTTCAAAACTACCACTGTTCCTCATCTCGGAAAAACATAATGGGCACCAACCAGATCTTGGCCGAGGTCCCACACCTCCTTGCCGAGGTGTGGCCCCGATGGCCTTATTTAAGGAAATGAAGTCGGGAAAATTTGGGTTTCCCTTTCTTGAAGAACATGAACATGAAGAACATGGATGCAAAGATCATAACTTATCATTACAAAATATGAGATTTCATGCTATGAATTCAAAAACATGGACCTGGGTATCCATACTCGAAGGTTTCATGAAAACAAACACTAAAGCATGAATCTTGATGCAAGCTTTCGGATCAAACATGGCTTCTATTCAAGAACACATGAATATCACTTTCTCTTTCTAAAACCAAACTTTAAATCGATGCATGGTTTGCAAATTAGGTTCGATCATGCAATGCAGCTAGATGATCAATAAGAACAACAAGAGTATATTAAGATTCTGACCTCAAGACACGAATCTAACAGCTCAAGGTGTGAAGATCAAGCTTGGAAAAATCTATCCCTCCTCTAAGAACTCCTTCTCCCTCTTCTAGAGCTTCTCTCTCCTCAAGAACAAAGACATATAGCAAATAATACATTTCTAGGTTTGTTGGCTGACTTAACACTCGGCTGGGACACGTGGCAAAGGCTGGTTGGCTCTATTGAAAAAGGTGACTGAGTGAAAAGACAAGACCATGACAAGGTGTGTTCTACAAGCAAGATGGCATAGGCACTTCGGTAGGTAATGATCTCGGCTAATGAAAAGGCATCGGCAAGTAGGGGAACAATGATCTCAGCTAGGAAGGACAACACTTGACCTAGCTGTGCCACACCTCGGCCTAGATGTGCCACACCTCGATCTAGGTCATACCACTCCAGGACAAGATCACTTAGGTGCAAAGGTAACATCTTAGCCTAGATAATACACATCTCGGCCTTGGTGATGAACGCCTCGGCCTAGATAATGACATCTCGGCCAATATGTCAGGGCGAAGGTGGAGGTCAAACAAAGTGGCTCCAAGATAATTCTAGACTGAAGATGACCTCGGCTAGACTCACACCAAGTAAGGTACAAAACGTGCAAGAAACACTTAAGCAAAACAAATCAAGGTTTACAAAATGCAACATATCAAGACAAGATCATATAATATATGCAAGCATGACTGGAGTAGAGTGAGGGTTGTTACAATACCTGTTGGGTTGATCTGGTTGATTTGTCGGGTTAATGGGTTGATCAGATTAATTTTCCATACCTTTGTGCCAAATTCAAGCCAACTCACTTAAATCCCGTTTATTAAACGGTCAAGTTTTTTAAATGCATTATTCGTTTTGACCCATCCAAACCTTTTGCCTCCTCTACAAAAGGAATACTTGCTTCAGACAATCTATAACCTCTCTTATCTGGTGGTTGATTTGTTTCACACTGTTCCTTTGCATAGGTGAGGAACCCATTGAACTCTTAGCTGAACCATGTGCTATCAACAGCTTTGACATTGACCAACAAAACCCCTCGGTGATGTGTTTTTTCTTCTCTCTTTCTCCTATACTCAGTTTATCTCTGAGACGTACAACATTTTGATCTTGGGGATAAATTACTTTGCTATGTCATATATTTGTGGAATTGCTAAAAATGACTGATGATTTCAATTGTTGCCATAATAGGATGTGATATGTAGTTTAGAGTGGAAGGCTATTGCCATCTTGATAAGGGCATAATTTTTGAAACTAAGATGAAGAATTCGGTGGCATAAATTGGATCTGTTCATTATCCTTTCAGTATATCTTAAAAAGTGAAAGTGATGATCTACTTGGGGCAAAAAGAAGCAGCACATCTTGATTTTGGGAAGATGAACTGGGTAGCTTCAGTGTGTTCTGGTAATCAGCATATGCACCAAAAAATGTAAGGTTTATAGTTATGCTCCATCTTATCTAGTAGTACAGAATACAGATGGCTTTTGAACAGCACCAGACTGAATCCATGTTGTTGGAAAAGTAATTGTTCTAATCTTGGGCCATCTGCTTTTGTTTTGAAAGACATTGCTAACGAAACACTAAAGCCATGGACCCAAAAAAAGTTTGCCATGAAAACTATTCATCTAGATTCATTTTCAGGTCAGTCTTGAGCCTAATGGAGATGTAGAATCAAACTACGTTTAACATAGAAAAGAAGTGGGCATGAGCCGAACGACGCCTAACACAGGCTAAATGTCTACATCCTCAATACTGGCCCCAACGCAGCATGGAAGCTTACACATAACAGAACCGTGTTTCAACATGAAAGGGGTGCGAGCACATGCAAAACTATGTGTTTCGTAGAAAGAAACAGAGTACAAGTAATTGGGTGGCATTATATAAGTGAGGAATGATCCACTGAGAAAAGATCGTAATCCTACATGCTGAATGCAACAAAACAAACTACAATGCAATGGATGCATTGGATAAGGCGCGTGGCCAAACCATATCTTGCCTAGAAAAGGCATGAACACAAAACAAACCGCGTCTAACACAGAAATGGTGCTGACACCCTCAGACCACAATTCTCTTAATAGAATAGGCATGTACACATAATCACAGAACCATGCTTTAACGCAAAAAGTATGGGCACATGCCAAACTAAGTTTATCATGGAAAGGATGCAGGCGATAAAACAATGCAGTAGATGCATGTGATAGATGCTATATGCAATGCAATAAACGTAATAGATGACAAAATGCAATGTAGCTGGAAAGTGAAAGTACCTTACAGGGGCAATTGGCAATGACTCACCTCATGCTGCTGGGGATCTTCCTCTTCTACATCTTGCATTTTTGAACTACAGGTACTACTTTTCTTCCTGGCTGTGGTCGCAGCTTTCCCTATTCTCCAACAGGGTGACATACTAGGTTGGTTCAGTATCCAAAATTGAGGCGCATACCCGCTACCTTAACCTATGGGGTTGCCATACAGATTTCAAGACGAGGATACACCCCTGGGTATTTAAACCAGACTTTATTCTCAGAAATCCCGAACCTTTGCATTCTTGGCATCGGCCATTCGAACTCTAGTTTCCACCGTCTTAGTTGATCTCTTAGGAACTCAGCGCACACAAAGGCAGGTGGCTATACCAGACCACCGAAATTTGTTCGGGCACGACAAACACCAAAGGAATTGCACCTTCAGAGGATTTAAGGTCTCCTAGACTAGGGAAGTTGTTCGGGCATGACAAACACCAAAGGAATTGCATCTTTAGAGGATTTAAGGTCTCCTAGACCGGGGAGTGCACAAGACAATGCGAAGCAGCGTGAATGCAAAAAATAGTGCTAGGAAGATGCACAAGACAGTGCAATAAGATGCAAAAAATAGTGCTAGGAAGATGCACAAGACAGTTCAATAAGATGCACAAAATAGTGTTATACAGGTGACTGCACAAAATAGTGCGATGCAAGTGTGTGCACAAGATAGTGCTAAGACAAAGAGTGCGCAAGACAGCGTGAGCAATGGAATGCACTAACAAGTGCAGGTAAGATGTGGACGAAAGCGCGAACAATGCAATGCACTAACAAGTGCAGGTAAGGTGCGCAAGAAAGCGCAAACAATGGAATGCACTCACAAGTGCAGGTAAGCTGCGCACGAAAGCGCGAACAATGCAATGCACTAACAAGTGCAGGCAAGATGCACAAGAAAGCGCGAACAATGCAATGCACTAACAAGTGCAGGTAAGATGCGCAAGAAAGCGCAATCAACGCAATGCACTAACAAGATGCGCAAGAAAGTGCGAACAATGCAATGCACTAACAAGTGCAGGTAAGATGCGCAAGAAAGCACGAACAATGCAATGCACTAACAAGTGCAGGTAAGATGCGCAATAAAGTGCGAACAATGCAATGCACTACCAAGTGCAGGTAAGGTGCGCAAGAAAGCGCGATCAATGCAATGCACTCACAAGTGTAGGTAAGATGCGCAAGAAAGCGCGAACAATGCAATGCACTGACAAGTGCAGGTAAGATGCGCAAGAGAGCGTGAACAATGCAATGCACTAACAAGTGCAGGTAAGGTGCACAAGAAAGTGCGAACAATGCAGTGCACTAACAAGTGCAGGTAAGATGCGCAAGAAAGCGCGAGCAATGCAATGCACTAACAAGTGTAGGCAAGATGAGCAAGAAAGCGCGAACATTGCAATGCTCTAACAAGTGCAGGTAAGATGCGCAAGAAGGCGCGATCAATGAAATGCACTAACAAGTGCAGGTAAGATGCGCAAGAAAGCGTGAACGATGCAATGCACTAACATGTGTAGGTAAGATGCGCAAGAAAGCGCGATCAATGCAATGCACTCACAAGTGCAGGTAAGATGCGCAAGAAAGCGCGAATAATGCAATGCACTAACAAGTGCAGGTAAGATGGGCAAGAAAGCGCGAACAATGCAATGCACTAACAAGTGTAGGTAAGGTGCGCAAGAAAGCGCGAACAATGCAATGCACTAACAAGTGCAGGTAAGATGCGCAAGAAAGCGCGAACATTGCAATGCACTAACAAGTGCAGGTAAGGTGGGCAAGAAAGCGGGATCAATGCAATGCACTAACAAGTGCAGGTAAGGTGCGCAAGAACGCGCGAACAATGCAATGCACTAACAAGTGCAGGTAAGATACGCAAGAAAGCGCGATCAATGCAATGCACTAACAAGTGCAGGTAAGGTGCGCAAGAACACGCGAACAATGTAATGCACTAACAAGTGCAGGTAAGATACGCAAGAAAGCACGATCAATGCAATGCATTAACAAGTGCAGGTAAGGTGTGCAAGAAAGCACAAACAATGCAATGCACTAACAAGTGCAGGTAAGATGCGCAAGAAAGCGCGAACAATGCAATGCACTAACAAGTGCAGGTAAGGTGCGCAAGAAAGTGCGATGCAAGTTCAATGCAAAAGATACAAGCATTTTCTATGCAAGATGAGAGCATGTAATGAAATGCACAAGATAGTGCGATGTGCAAGAAAGCGCAAGTATAAACTACACAAAACAGTGCGATGCGCAAGAGAGCACGAGTGTAAACTGCACAAAATAGTGCGATGCGCAAGAGAGCGCGAGTATAAACTGCACAAAACAGTGCGATGCGCAAGAGAGCGCGAGTGTAAACTACACAAAACAGTGCGATGAGATACAATGCACAAGAAAGCGCGAGGAAGGTGCACAAGAGAAGTGCGATAAAATGCATGTTCTATGCAAGATATGAGCATTTTCTCTGCAAGTAAGGTGCACAAAAAAGTGCGATGAAATGCATCTTCTATGCAAGGATGGGTGCATTTTCTATGCAAAGGATACGAGCATTTTCTATGCAAGTATGGGGGCATTTTCTATGCATGAAACAAGAGCATATTCTATGCAATATTGAAAGCATATTCAATGCATGAAACAAGAGCATATTCTATGCAATATTGACAGCATATTCAATGCATGAAACAAGAGCATATTCTATGCAATATTGAAAGCATATTCTATGCATGAGACAAGAGCATATTCTATGCAATATTGAAAGTATATTCTATGCATGAGACAAGCAAAGCATATTCTATGCAAAATTGAAAGCAAGCATATTCTATGCATGAATCATAACGATGCGCGGCATGCACGCAACAGAAGTGTATATGAAAATGCACATTCTATTCAATAGAGGGGCATTGAATATGTACTTTGTAGCCTCTGACTTACTCTCAGAGGACTTTGCAACACACTCAGCTCAAAAGGGACACACCCTGTTCATACTGGTGAGGGGTAACATTTGCATGTGAAAACCACAGGTGCTGCTTGGACTGCCATTCTGACTTGAAGCAAGCTTAAGCTTGGGATCGAGATACACTCATACTCCAGAGAAACGGCGAGGCCTGAGAAGGTGCACCTAGAATGCAGTCTTGGAATTTGCTGGAGTTGAAACACGCAAAGATGCTCCATATTTTCCCTCTTTTCTTTTGCTTTGTAGTCCAGAACCTAAATAGCTTCAGATAGGTCCTTGTTCTACTGTTCTGACATGACCTGGGTTGAACCCTGCAGTTTTATGAAAGAACAAATCTTGTTTTGTACATATGTGGAGAATGGCACAGCACTTTGAGCACAAAACAAATCATTTTGAAATTGAGAAATGAATTCTTAACCGGGTATTGAGCCTACGACTGACCACCGTCAAAACGACTCAACAAATGAAAACAAAGGTAAAACAACCTAAACATATCTATTGACGCACGAAATGACTCAAAACAAGAATCGAGACAAACAAAACAAACACACAACACTCAGATGTGTTCCAATGGCAAGAGACCTCTCATTTCATGAGGAGCCAATTTCTTTCGGGTATTGTTTCCTACTATTTCTCATTTGTGATTCTCACATAACTCTGGCACTCAATCTCTTGTTTTCTGAAAAAGCCCTTTTCTGACTTTTTCTCTCAGCGCACATCTCTCTATTCTTCAATCTCTCTTATTTTTTTTATCCCTCCCCTGGGTGGTTGATGGATAAACAGGAAGCTCTGGGCTCTTGCCCCTAGTATTCTATTAGATGCTCCTTCTTCCACTCACAACAGTGAGCTTTCCCACAGAGGGGTTGTGATGTGACAGGATGTGCAGTAGATCTGCAATTGACATCATTTGGCGATGCCTTTGGCCAGTTCGGATGTGATCAGATTTGTCCAGATGAGGGAGTGGATATCTTGATCCATTTCAATTCGTGCTTCGCACTTGGCTTGATACCTCGCTACTCGCCGGATGAGAGAGCTTTTGGCCCTTTGTTGTTAGCTTCAGTTGTGCCCTTTTTGGCGAATACGATGCCCTTTCCGGCGAGTATGTTGACAATGGGAAAAAGACAGAAAACCTGACTCAACTACGTCCCTAGTTCATCATTTTGATCATTTTTTGTTTTGGTTTTCTACTAAAACAAATTTGATCAACATGAGAGTCAGATTAACACACTTGTTCAACTTTTTGATTTGAAATCATGCAAGTCAGGCTATGAGCACTGAAAATTTTCGTTTTTTGGGTCCAAGAAATGGTCCAGCTTTTTGAAAAAAAGAATAATTTTAGAGAGAATTAATCAACCTTATTAAAAAAATTCTCAAAAACGTTTTTTACAAATGGCCACTGCTCGACCAACACAGAATTTACTCTTGAGATGCACAACCTCAGATCCAAAACAATGGAAAATTGCCCCTTGTTTAAATGGCACTGCATGGCAACGGAAAGTTGCCCCTTGTCTAAATGGCACCACGGCGCACTGTAATCGTCCTCGAAGTGACAGTCACCACCGAACTCTTGGATACAGAGAAGACAAAGATGATCAGGACCATTACGTGGACACAGTCGATTTGGAAGTGTTTATGGCTGGACTTCAGAATGAAGTTGCCTACGTATCCCAAAGATGGGAATCAAGCCTGACGTAGTTCCAGGTTAAGGTACACTCGGGTATTAACCTCTCCTTTTACGCTCTAACTTTTGCCAAAGCCGCCTTTTCGGGTTTTCAACCTTGCGAGCTTTCTTTTTCTTTTCTTTTCATTTCTTTTTCATTTGCACTTTTTTTTTCATTTTTTTTTTGTTTTTTGTTTTTTGTTCTTTTCTTTGCTCTAACTTTTGCCTGGGGTGCCCATCCGGGTTTTCGGCCCAGCGAGCCTCTCAAGGGTAAAAGTGTAACTTTGTCCATGTCGATCGGTTTGTGATCTCGAAGCCACCTGAATCCCGGAGAATGGTTATTGTTCGATGATGATGTAGGAGTCCATCCAGCCGGGTCTGAATTGCCCCTAGTGTTGTGGATAGGAACTCAATTGTCCTTCAGCAATATTTTTTTCTTTTCTTCCTTCTAGGACTTAGCACTCTTGCCGATCTTCGTTAGCTTGAGAAATGTCCCAAATTTTGACTCTTTGAGCACATCTGACATTTTTTGTGCCCCTAGTTCAAGGGCTACTTCTTATCCAGTTTTGCAAGCTTCCTTTGATCACATCTAATCTTCTTGCCCTTAGTTCATAGGCTGCTTCAAATCTGGCCATACAGGCCTCACATTGTGGTTGACTGTTGAACATTCTGAATCTAAGTTCAAGGTTTAAAAACAAACGGGTTGAGTCTTGAGGCTGAGAGCGATCCTATGTTGCACAATCTCAAGAGTGATTCCACACAGGTCTTTGCAGGACCACGCAAAACATTTTTTTGAAATCTTTTAAGAAAGCAACTAATCGCTCGCGGTGAAGACAGTGCGGAACCTATCTGGATCAAACCAGGATCCTTCTCAGTACTCACATTAACAAACATGATCTCATTCATTAAGGGCTTAGCATGCCTCTCTTTTTCTCAATTGATCAAATTTTTGCAAATCCTGAGGAATTCCTTCCTCTTTGTTTTCAATACATTGTTCAAAAAGTTTTGAAAAACTTAGGTCAATGCAATGAGTTCAAGGCACAGAAAAGACACAATTTTGGTCAAATACTGCCATCTCATTCAGAACTTCTGGTACAACTGGCTCAAGGTAGAAACAAACACAAAAGCATGAAAATCACTACTGTTTCATTCATATCTTCCGGTGCAACTGGCCCCATGGCAGAAACAGACTCAAAGAAAAGCGAAAAGACAAACACAAATCAAGCAAGTGATGTCCAAGGTAACACCCCCGAAATCACCTGACTCCGACACAACAAGATAGACTCGATACAACAAGACTGACTCGACTGACTTAGTACAAAAGGACTGACTCAATACATCACAACAAGCCTGACCCAATACCTAAGTCAGAATGTAAAATAACCAGCATTTGCAAATGCTCAAAACAGTGCTTGCCATCCCCATATCTAGAGTAAATTAAGCGCCATTCGCAGGTGGTTCATCCCCTGATCAAACGATCACATTATCCCCCAAGTTCACTGATCCAGTGCCGATAGACTTTGCAGGACCCGGCGCGATGATGACCTCGTTGTCAATCAAATCTTGTATTTCGTGACGAAAACGAAAACAAAGGTCAGTGTCATGACCGGTTTGTTAATAGAAGGCACAGTACTGGGTAGCATCATGACTGGCTAGAAGATGACCAGGGAGAGGCCGAGGCTCAAGAGGTTTGAGATGGCCTTGTCCAACGAGGATTTGGAAAGCTTTGGACAAAGGCATATAGAGGGCGTGGAAGACCCTCCGACCTCGGGGTTGGTACTTCGAGGTTTTTGGATTTTTGCTGGATGCACTAGCAAAGGGGTCGGCAGGTGCTGACTTGGTTTGCTGATCTCTTCTGAGCACAAGATTAGAGCTGAAAGGAACGTTTCTGGTACAACGGCCCTTCTCCCGGCTTGTCCCTTTATTCAAACTGCTCTCATTCTGAGTGGTGAAAGTGCTGTCCACAATCTTTGCAATAATTGCAATCACTTGCTGTTTGCCCAGCCCTTCGACTTTTAAAGCCTCAACAGCCCACTGAAGGTGTTCATGGGGACCAATGTCTACCCCTACCTTGTTCTTACCACCTACCTCCACTTTTCCAAGGGATTGGCCTTCTTCCAATGCAACCCGTCCCAAGATTGGGGAGCTTTTTGACATCAAATCTCTGGTATGTGATGTGGTCGATGACGGAGTCAATATCCCAAAGGCCAGATCTGCCACTATTCTCTGAAGATCTTCAATCATTCTCATCAGCTCAGAAGTAGTGGGTTCACGGGTTTGAGATGATTGGGGTTCAAGTGCATTCATCATGCATAAGTCCATGCTGACTAGAATGAACACCTCAGGCTTGGGTAGGTGGGCCAGGGTGATGTATATGCTCAGGTTGTAGCCAGATGGCTGTGTATGGATGAGGTTGAGGTAGGCAAGAGATATTTGGTCATTGGGGTCTAGAGGTGGAGCTATCGTCTAGTTGTCGATGAGATTCTAGACCTCATGACGAAGGCGGTAGCAACGATCAGTGCCATGACCGCACTGTTGATGATACACGCAGTATTTGGTGGGGTTATGTCTGGCCGGAAGTGGGTCAGGCAGAGGTTGAGGATCAAGGGGTCTGAGATACCCTCTTTCTATCAAGACTTTTAGTGCCTTGGTTAGGCTCATATAGAGGGGGGTGAAAGTTCTACCCTAAGCTCGGGTCAGGCCGGCTGTTTGTAGGCTTGGTTTGGCAAAAGGGTCGGCTGTGGCGACTGTATTGATTTCAGTGGGTTTGGGAACAGTGCTACTACCAACAGTGGTACTCCCTGCAAAAACCCTCCTTATCGGTTCACTTGTTCTGGGAATAATCCCACTGTTGAACGCATTCTCGATCTGAACCCCCAGTTCATGCAGACTTTTAAAAGTGAATAGTGGAACGACTATCAACTTTTGCAACATATCATGCTCGAGGTTTCGCACCACTATCCCCACTTGATCCCTCTCAGAAAGGCAATCTGTCATCTGTGCTACCATTGCTCTCCACCTTGCAATGAATTCCACAAACGGCTCTGTAGGATTCTGGTGGGTTGTTTCAAGCTCTTAGGTGGTCATTTCAACTTGGGTATTGTAAGAATACTGACCAACAAAGGCCTCAGCGAGTTCTTCCCAGTTTTGCTTTACTTTATCCTCCAACTTAGCGTACCAAGTGGCTGCTACACCCGAAAGGGTTCTTCCATACAGAGAGAGTTTATGTGGCTTAGTCAGACCCATTGGCTTCAAGACATCCAAGAAAAGTCGGATATGTACCATAGGATCTCTAGACCCGTCGAAATGGTCAATATGTGGCATTTTGAATCTGTCTGGGAGTCGTACGGCAGCCTCGGTGTACCTATCCTCAATGTCGGGAATGAAGTTAAGGCCCTGTGCCTTTTTGAATTGCTTCTTAAGGTTTGCAATTTTCACTGCAGTCGGATTAAACTCATTAACACCAGGGGTGTGGAAACTTGAGCTTGAGCCAACCCTTCTTCAGGATTCGAACCATGCAAATCTTCAGCTGGCGGAAAAGGGTCAAAGTTCAGCTGGGGTCCCGAGTCCGGATGTGTGGCAGATGTCCCAGATGGGCGTTGCGTTTCAATATTGGTCTCATCCTGCACGGTAGTTCCCTGATTTAATACTGCTATCATGGCCACAACTTTTTCCGAACCCTGTGCCATCACGGTCTGCTGAGTTTGAACAAAGGTGATGTGACTGGTGACTATCGGATCAGTTGAACCGGTGAACCCTGACTGGCCCTTCTTTGCCTTGCCTTGGCAAAGGAAACACTAGTTGCCCTTGAACTGAATCTCTGACCTGACAAAGTCTATCAACACAAGTCCAATGTTCCCGGGGGATTTCAGAGCCTTCTGATGCTATGGTTCCAGGACTATCTTGCAAAAGAAGAAAACAGACAGCATCTCAGCCTGATTTCACAAGAACGGATATGAGCAAAGCTGAATGACTGTGCTCTCTACAAAATTCTGCCTAAAATTCTGCCTGTAAATTGATACCCTCGGGCCGATACTCAAACTTGCAAGTTGCAACTGATACATACAAGCTGTAGAGACGTACTCTGACAACACATACCAAGCAAGTAAGAGCCAAAACACCCCTACGGTGGGGTAGGGCTTCCCTGTCCTATTTTGTCAAGAGCTAGGGTTTCACTATGCATACAGTGGTTTCAAACAACCTACAATCAGGTAAGGAACCTGTCCTAGTTTGGAATGGTCACTATGGATTCCGATATGCACCAGGTCGAATAGTCAAAAAGGGTGCCTCGGTAAAAACTGAGGTTTGTGTTCCCATCGTGGCAGAGCTCGTATCCGGTCAGCCTTATGGCACGCTTTTCCAAGCAAGCCTCCGACAAACCGTTCAGGAATAGCAGACGGCAAACATGGTGTCCTAGGTGCACTAATGCAAATGCAATGCAAAGAAACACATAAGTGTAGACAAAACAACATATCATGAGTTCGAGTCAAGTTCTCTAAATCCCCAGCAGAGTCGCTAGAAACTGTAGACCGCCCGGAACTCCGCTCCGCGCGCGAGGGCGTGAATCGTTGTTCTTAGCTACTACAGTTCGGACTCATGTCACAGTTCTGAATCTAATCTCACAAAGTGCAATGTAAGACTGATAAATTACCAAAGAGTCCAAATCCGGCAAATCGTTTTGGAAAATCAATTTTAATCAAAAAGCGCCAAACATGGACTGCTTTGCCAGATTTCAGAGTTGCCACCGAAATATTTTGTTTTGGGGAAATTTATGAAACCCTGACTCGCGCCTAAGGCCAGGTGTCCGTCATCACCAAAGTTGCCTCGACTCAGGAACTTGGGTACGAGAGGAGAAAGTCATGCAATGAGCACTCCCGCTCGCCCGATCAAAGATCGGCCTTTACTAGGCATGATATGTTGTTTTTGAAAACACATGTGTTCTTATTCCGGTTTATTGGCTAACTTTACTATGTGATGCGCATAGCATACAAGTATAGACTCAATCACTCAACTTGGAACAAAACATCTCATGCTTGTTTGTGAAAATGGTTTGGAATTGCTACTCACAAGTAGGCTAAGTCATGGATTTGCCACCCTCAAGTGGGCTTAGAAAAATATGATTTGCCTATAGCGATCCCGGGTTTACCCTTGTTGAACAGTGATCCGGACATGTGTCCGTGGATGTTGGTAATTGATTATTATCTTGTTTACATCCTTTTTACTTCGTATTTGAGTTATAGGATGTGTTGGGAAGGTTTGTTACAGGTTGGTTGAGTTTAGAAACCAAAAACTAGTTGCCCAGGTTTTGGCCTGTCCGCTCGAGCGGGGGTTTTGGCGCTCGAGCGGGAATTGCACCCATCCAGTATTTCCTGTGCAGTGTTGGACGCTCGAGCGTGGAATTGGCCGCTCGAGCGGGGTTGTGTGAGTGCCGCTCGAGCGGGGAGTTGGAAGCTCGAGCGATGGCCTGGTTTTGTAAAAATTCTGGGAGTGTGTATCCGCCGCTCGAGCGGGAGTCTGTGAGTGACGCTCGAGCGGGGTGTTCGACGCTCGAGCGGGGCGACTGGGTTTAAGTTCCGTGTTTTGACTTTTCAAATCACTTTTTCACTTTCTCTTCTCTCTCCTACTTTTCCAAAAACACCATTGTTGAGCCTCTCACTCTAGAACTCTACCTTCTCTCTAGGTTTTGATCTAGTAGGAGTGATTTGCTCATCTTTGGCCTTTACAAAAAAGTTGTTGATCGTCGAGGGCTACATTTTAATGTTAATGGTTTAGGGGAAGATGGGGGATGTACCTCTAAACCGGTTAATGGTTTAGGGGAAGATGGGGGATGTACCTCTAAACCGGTTAATGGTTTAGGGGAAGATGGGGGATGTACCTCTAAACCGGTTAATGGTTTAGGGGAAGATGGGGGATGTACCTCTAAACCGGTTAATGGTTTAGGGGAAGATGGGGGATGTACCTCTAAACCGGTTAATGGTTTAGGGGAAGATGGGGGATGTACCTCTAAACCGGTTAATGGTTTAGGGGAAGATGGGGGATGTACCTCTAAACCGGTTAATGGTTTAGGGGAAGATGGGGGATGTACCTCTAAACCGGTTAATGGTTTAGGGGAAGATGGGGGATGTACCTCTAAACCGGTTGTTGGAATGTTGATATAGCTCATATGCTTATCGGTTGAAGTGTTGATACAGCTCATATGCTTATCTGTTGTAGTAATGATATAGCTCATATGCTTATCTATTGAAAAGTTTGTTTGATTTGATATAGCATTCAAATGTAAGTCATCATTGTTTGTGAAGTATGGGAGTAGTTTATGTGTTATTGATACAACACCATAATGTGTATCCGCCTTGGATTTCGAAAGTGTTCTAGTGATGAACTATAATCTCATCAAACGTTCTGGCCAGAGTACTGAGCCTTGTTTTCAAACTCAAAGTTGAACAAAAATGAAAAGTGAATTGTAATATAGACTTGGCTGTCATGGTAACGTAGGGAGATGTAAATGGAAGTGTCAGTGTTGACCGTCTATCAGTTGCTAATCTTTTAGTCATTGTTCATGGTTGGTTTAGTGTATTTCTACTGGGCTGTGGCTCACCCTATATGGGAATATCATTTTCAGGTACAGGTAGCATGCCACCTCCAAGGACATAGCTTGGGAGGCTAGAGGCGGACATACTTTTTGTCGTTTTACTTTTGATGTATTACATGTAAATTCAAGCCAAGGGCTTAATGTGTATGAGTTAGTATTCTTTTGTTGTAACAAAGTGTTAACTTGGAAAGCTGTAAGCCCATAGGGCATTTGCTTTTGTTGTTAACATGTAATACTTTTTGTAATGAAACTCTGAGGAATGAAAGAATGTGGAACTTTTGAATATCAATGCATGTCTTGTTTGATGGGTTTAATGTTATTATTTTGAGGGCGTTACATTGCCACTCTCAAGTGGGCCTAAAACTCACATTTTGATGAATTGTTCCAATTCAAGCAATGAAGCCTTCATCCACATGCATTCATGCAGTTAAACACATAAGCACATAGCCTCATTTTAAGCATACTATCATGGCAGTCACTTACACACATGGAAGGATGCTAAAGCATAAATGCTCACAGTGTACTCCGAGCCAAAACAAAAGCTATGTTAGAAATCAATGCATGACCCTAACTATGTCAAGAATACCTAATGCAACACATGCAAAATGCAACTAAGATAGGCTCGACTATTCTAGGATGTCATGTGAATGCAATTTGATAACATGTATTCAAATATTTATTTGAAATACAATGCAGTTTGTATGATGCACCGAGCTCGGTGCATGTAATACGAATGAATGATGCATGCATGCAAAGCATAAGGATGCTAATTTGAAATATGCCCTAAAACTAACCATCGAAAGTAGGTAAGTAAAAGGGAGAAAGACGTGGGGTTAGAAGACATTCACACACTCACGCACACTTATTACAACAATGTGCCCTCTCGACGGAGGGTTCGAATGAATCAACTAACTAGCTACGCTAAGCTAATTAATTATTACAAACCGATTCGAATCAACTAACTATTCTAAGTTAATTAAGTACAAACCAAATTAGTTAATTAAACACTTAACTAATTAATTACAAAAAATAACTAAGCTAATGAACTAGTTTAGCTAAGCAATTTAAAAAAATGGCCTCGGGAAGCGAGGGGGACATGCATGCTTGGTCGGCTTCGCTCAGAAATTGTGCCAACTTCCAAGATGCTTCTGACCCACCTTGTGAACATTCTAAGGGATGGTCAGCCAAGAGGAATGGCCACCGGCCAAAGTTGATGGCCATCGGCCACTTCTGATAGCCAATCGGCAGCCTTTGATGGCCAGTCGGCCACTGATTCCTGCAAATTCTCCCTTTGCTGCAACAGAGCACCAACAGAGGCATGGCAGTGTATTTGCAAGAAAATGTGTGTGCAACCACACTCTTTATCATGTTTCAAGCTCAAAGGAGTGTAGTGCTCGGCTCTCAAGCCACCAATCACGTATCTCAATGCATGATGGCCAAAGAGTCAAGCTTGCACAATGTTGATGAATGCATAACAAACAAAACAAGCAAAACACTAAGATCACGACCTTATCATGAGTGATTAAAGGCAATGGAGACAAAAGGGGATTAGCTCACTTTCATCACTTGGAGTATGAAGTGGACCAATCCACCTTGTGTTCAACATAACGTCCGGTTGAACACGATGCAATGCAAACTACACATGTAATGCATGCCCAAAGGCCAAATACATTAAGCTAGTAAAGAGCATCACTCAAGAGGCATGCATTATCAATCTCAAATGACTAAACCAGCCATGGAGAAACCTAAACCATGCCAAAACAGTGGCCTAAACATGTTGGAATTGAAGCTCAAAAGACTAGACAAGCATGCACACATGTTGGCCTATAAGCAAGGCATAATACACAACTCTCAAAAGCAATGAAGAAGTGAAGCACATGAGAGAGTGACTACACTATATGCGCTGGAATTACATGCTAAATGGTGCCATACCATGCAAACATCACATGCATAACATGTTGAAGGCCTCAAAACCTAAGGCTAGGCAAGGCTCTTTACACTACAATCATACTAAGCAATGCTCAAATGACCCTAATCATTCAAAACAGATCTAAGGCAGGTCAAAATAGTAGCAAAAACATGCTAGACTGACAGCATAGATGGAAAGAAAGATATGCTCATGTATTAGCTCACAAACAAGGCATAATGGCACAACTCTTAAACCCAATTAAAGAGTGATAATCATGAGAGTATGACAAAGATATAAGCTCTAAAATACCATGCCAAATGATGCCAAGGCATACAAACATCACAAATATAGCATGCTATGGTGCTCAAAATTCAAGACTAGCTAAGGCACTTGCACCATAGCCATGCAAAACGAAGCTCATACGACCAAGGCAGCCCAAAACAGTCCTAAAACAGCCCAAATGGAGTTCTAAAACATGCTTGAAATAAGCTAAGAATGACTAGATTTAGAAGCCAAAACAATAGCACATGCTAGGCAATTTAGCACAATTGCACTACAAGTATACAAAGCAAAGCTTGAGTGATCAAACCGGCTCAAAACAGAGTTCAAGCATGCTAAAATATGAGCAAAAACATGCTAGAGTAGAGCATACATATGCTAGATTAATAGGCTAAACCATCAAGCAAGCTAGGCTAGCATGCAAGTTTACACTACAAGTGCAAGATGCATGCAAGAGGTGACCAAACCAGCCCAAAACAGAGTTATGGCAGGTCCAAGAAGTCACAAAAATGAGCCTAAACAAAGCCATAAAGAAGTAAAAACACATGCTCATTTGGTTGGTCATCAACACTAGCAAGCAAGACAAGAGCAGAGGGGCCCACCCTCTCCTATTTGGGGCCTCAAAATAGGGTTTTTACCACTGAAAATTCTCTGGATTTCAGTGGTTAAAAAGGCCATGAAAAGTTGTTTTGAAAGGCCCAGGAAGATGGCTCAAAAGCTATACAAGCTAAGGAACAAAAGGGAGAGACAACCCCCTAACACAAAATAGGCCTAAACCAACATTTTTAGGACTAAAAAACAGAGTTTTCTTTAGTTCAAAACCAAGCCAAAAACAGTTTGTAAAGGTGGTAAAACAAGCATGCAAAACAAAGCTTTAGAAGGACAAGTGCTTACCCTTGAAGCCAAACAGCAAAATAGCAAGATTTCTAAGTTAAAACCAAGCTTTAGCAGCCCAAAACAAGTTCCAAAGGACCTCAGCCCAATGGTGATCAAGTCCTCTTAAGGGTTGATAGGTTGAAGATGGATGTATGCAATCCTTCAAGCACAAAATCCTTAGAGAGAGTGAAATCTAGAGAAAGTTTCTAGAGAGAGAGGCTCCCAAATCTTTTGCCAAAATTGTTCTAATCTATCCTCCAATGTTCTAACCCCTTGAATATGAGATATAAGGCTCTCATAAATAACAAAATATCAAGTTTGGTCGAAATATCTGATTTGGGACAGGTGGCAGAAGCTGGAAACATCTGAAGGAGAAATATCTGCCAATTCTGGGCTTTCTGGACATTTGTGGCCGACCGGCCAACATTTGTGGCCGATAAGGTTCACTTTTGGCCGACCTGTGGCCGATGAGCTCCAATTGTGGCCGATGCACTCCCATAGAGGCTGATGGAAAAAATCAGCCCTGGTCCCTGACTTGAAGCAAGCCTAGCTCCTTCATCTGGACTCCTTTTCAAGTGATTCTTGAGCCTAAACTGTAGCCCGGAAGTCTTCTTTCCAATTATGAAGCCTCACACTAAAATTCCATGTGATCTAAGAGATATCCCTCTTTTAGTGAAGGTTGCTCAGTTTCGGTCTAACTAGAATGATGCCCAACTTCAACCAATCATGTCTCCCCCATCCAGACTCGGCTATAGGAGATTCTTGAGTGCAAAATGAAACCCCGGAAGTATTATTTCCAACGATGGTGGCCTCATAGCTTAAATCCAAGTGTACAAGAGGATAGACCTGATTTAGTGAGGGCTGCTCGTCTCTCTCTTAACGGTTCATGCATATCTTTTTCCTCAACTAGGTTTCTTCCCTCTTCTCCTCTTTTCTTCAACTCCAAACCCCTAAACATGGTGTTTTGAAAGATTTTCCAAATATTTCATCTTTATTTCATTCATTTCCATTTTGTCCTTGCTCGGTTTACCGAAAAGTGCAACATTTGACAAAATGCGAGCCTCGAAACATCGTAGAAACTTCTTTTCAAAAATATTTTGAAAGAGAGGGTTTTAAAACCATTCAAAATAGTTTTAATCCAAAAATGGGGTGTGAGGTTAGGATTTGACTCTCCTCTTGGCGAAGAAATCGAACCTTTGCACTGCACAACTTTCATCACCAAAGAAGCCATCAGTAGCGCCCAAGTCTTAAGGGCGGTCAAAAATGGGGTGTCTACACTAACGAGATCTCGTAATCACATATATCTCATGGACCCGCATTATCATACCGTCCCCCATGACTTGGGACTATCTATGGGTGTCATAATAGATTTCAAACATAGGACATTCGTTCACGTAAACAATACCATTTCAGAAATCATAACTTATCATATCACATTTGGAACATAATTCATATGAACGTATCTTTACAATAACGTTACTCACAGCGGTTCCTGTAAATGGTCAATCAATCTTCGAGTCTTGACCTACAACCACAAAGTACATAACGCAAACATATTGTATCATTACACATTCATGTGGTCGTCACGGCTTAGCTTTCATTACATAAGTTTCTTGCTTAACTCATTGTTCAAAACACACTCTTCTAATCTCCTAACTTGGTACATTCCTTTCTTAGTGTGTTTCTAATTCATAACCTTATTACTATGGCTTAAATAAGGCTTAAGAATGCCTAAGATGCAATGAGGATGCCAAAATGTTATGGAAAACACTTAGTCAAATTTCTGAAAACAAGGTCCCTGCTCGAGTGTAGCTTTCCTCACTCGAGCCGACATGCAAAATGTGAGGCGTCGCTCGAGCGAGACTTTCTTCACTCGAGCAGTCTGCAAAGACATGAAACTTCTGGGAGCTTGCATCTCACGCTCGAGCGTACTTCAGGTCGCTCGAGCAGAAGTGTAAGTTCACATAGTGGTCGCTCGAGCATAGAATCCATCGCTCGAGTGGGGAAGCAGAATTTGGAAATTGCACTTCCAAGCTCAAAACTTGAATTCAACTCTCCAAAACACATCTCTTGGGCCCCAAAACTTGAGATAACATTGCAAACTTGCAAAATATGATGAATTAAAGATTGTTTCATAAAATCATGGCCCAAGAGTTTGCCAATAGCTCAAAATCCATTTGAAACTTAAGAAACAAAGCATGCATGTAAAATCTTCCAAGCTCTTTTCTTCAAACTTATGGAATTAGCAAATTGAGCTCATAGGCTCCATGCATGTAAGAAATTCTTTTTCAAAACATGAATTCAAGTGATGAAACATGATAATTCAAACATGCATGTACCAATCAATTCACAATAACACTTTGAATGCACAAGCTCAACACAATCATGGTAAAACTCTATATGTTCATGCATGCATGTGGAATTCTTTTTCCAAATTCTTTGAAATTCAACATGGATGATATGAATCATGTTCAAAATGATGAAATCAAATTAAACTAAGCATGCAAGAATGAATTAACTCTAAATTCATCATCTTTAGTTCAATTCTTGTACATAGCAACAAATTCTTCTTGAATTGATCTACTTGATGGCTTAAACTCATAATTAAGTCTTGAATCCTCACCTAGAGTCTTGCATAAGCCAAATTCTTGCAAATCCTAGAGCTTCTCCTCTTAATCTTCAAGAATCAAGCTTTAATCTCTCAAATTCTTAGCTCTCTCTCACTAAAGTGAACTCACTCTCTCTCTAGAAAGTCTCATCAGATTTTTCCACTCAAGGAATGGAGGGTCTTGAGCTCAAAATGAGCTTATAACTCATACATATGGTTGTGATGATGTAACACAATAATTAGGACATAAGGCTTGCCAAACGCAACTTAATGAATCGTTCTGAATCAATTTTTAATAAAATTTGCCATATGGTTCTAAAAATTCTGAATAACATATTAGTGTAACTAATTTCGATTCCGGATGCCGATAAGGCTTTCAATTTTCATATTAAAGTAGAATTTCAGACAGATTTTGCTACAAGTAACAGATAGAAAGCCAAAGATCATACAAAATACATAATTTATTCTATCCACTTAATTAACATCCTTAATTACGGATTAGTAGCTAATTGCGGATCGGGGTTGTTACATTGTGCTTACGCGGCGACCACTATCCAAAAGAGCGGAGGTGATTTGTATGCACATGTGGAACCATTTTATTACCCTAGCAAGTTCAACGCTTGCTATGCTGAGTCCGTTTATCCAATACCCACTGTTGAGAAACCTCTTGTAGCTATGGATGATCTTGTTGTCCTTCCTCCAATTTGTAAGAAGCCACCTGGTAAGCCAAGGAAGAATAGGATTCCATCTAAGGGTTAGAAGATAAGACGAGTACAGTGTGGTAGATGCGAGAAGCATGGCCATAATAGGAAGACTTGCAAGGAGACATTGTCGTGAAAGAAACTATTGATTTTGTAATAGAAGTATGAAAATAATGCAGTTCTTATGCAATAAATAGTCCATAGCAATAATAGTATAGTATTTTAGACTAGATTTGTAAGGAGACATTGTAATAAAAGACATTTTTACTATGTTCTTCAATAGTTGTCTGTTCAAGTTTCTGATTTGCTTTGTGGTTGAGTTTGACATTTTAATATATTTTTTTAATGTGGTTGAATAAGTTTCATGTAAATGAACTTATAATGGAGTTTGTTCAGTAGGTGTGAAAGTTTGAAATGGCTGTGCTCAACCTGTGCTTTCAAAGTAAAATTTTTCAGTATTTCAAAGTAAACTTTTATTGCAGAGTAAAATTTTACTTTTTCCAAAGTAAACATTGCCTTCATTGACATGAAAGTAAAACTTTACTGCCTTTCAAAGTACAAATTTGCTATGTTGTTGAATGGTTGTCTATGGGTGTGATGAGCCTGTGGTTTCACAGTAAAATTTAACTTTATTTTAGAGTAAAATTTTACTTTTGTGCAGAGTAACATTTTACCTTTAGATTCAGAGTCTAACATTTTACTCGTTTTTCAGAGTAAAATTTTACTTTTGTACAGAGTAAAATTTTACTTTTAGATTCAGAGTATAGAATTCTACTCGTTTTTCAAAGTAAAATTTTACTTTTGTGCAGAGTCTAACATTTTACTCGTTTTTCAGAGTAAAATTTTACTTTTATACAGAGTAAAATTTTACTTTTAAATTCTGGCTGTAACATTTAACTTTTAGATTTAGAGTGTAACATTTTATTCTTATTTCAGAGTAAAATTTTACTTTTATGCAGAGTAAAATATTACTTTTAGATTAAGAGTGTAACAATTTACTCATATTTTAGAGTAAAATAAAATTTTACTTTTATGCAGAGTAAAATTTTACTTTATTTCAGACAGTATGTTAGCCCCCTTAGAAAAACATTTCCAACCTGCAACAAAATTTACCATAATACACAAACTCCCCTAATGATCATCATGCAATCATTGTGCAAAAATAATCTAACAACACAACTACATATATCATCAAAGATACACAATTATAACCTGTATCACTGTATTCTATCCATGACAACGTTCATTCCTAGTCAAAACAATATCCTGCTATAATAATGTATTAATCACCAAACCACAGTAAAAATTACTAGAACAATAGACGTAGCATGTACTATCTAATACTCTTTTAGTATTCTTTCACTTATAATTACTTTTTTACCATTCTTTCATTTACAAAAACCGAAATTACATATATCATTCATAGTAGTTCCCCAAAAGTTGTCCACATTGTCATCCTTGAGGTCTTAGCTCTTGCTCTTTTTTTTTTTTTTTTTTTTTTTTTTTTTGAGGTTGAATTGTTCCTCAGTCCATGCTTTTGGATAATCATTCAAAAATTGATGCACTATTGACGTTCGAAAATTTTTAATTTCATCATCTTCCATAGAATTTGCAATAGGCTCATCTCTTATGATTTGGCGCATAATATAACATACAATAATTCCGCAGTCAACACTGCTAATAAAAATCAATATCTTGTTAGATTTAGTCAAATTCTAAAACTACCAATTCAAGCATGTAGTAGTAGCGTGAAATACTTACGATGTTGGGCATTGTTGTGGATTATCTTTCACCGAAACCATGTTTGCAAACTTTCTTCTACCTCTCTTCGTTTTGTTGGCCAACTTGTTCTCCTCATATGTTATCTAACATCATTGCATAATTGTTTGGTCACAATTAAATTCAAGAATAAAACACAGCAAAAAATTACTGTTAATATGATGCAAAGCACTTACAATCTTTTTTGCATCCTTAAGGTAAGGATCTTCTCTGTTGTCTCTTGGCCTTAAAGAATTGTAATGTCTCCACTCATCAAATTCAGTGTCAAATACAAGAAGTGTCCAGTGGTAGGGTTTTTCTTCCTTCTTGTTCCCAATGGAGTTCATGCAAAAGTGAAGGTATCTGTATCCACTCAAATCTTGCTCAAGCACTCTGTCAATTAAATGATATCTCAAATCTCCCTAACCCCATTTCAATAGTGACTGCATTTAATCATATAAGTGTGTCATGTCTCAAGTTGTGTTGGTGACACACTGTATGAGTTGTTAATCTTTGGCAAACCAAATAGTAAAAATTAACTCTAAAATGTAATATAATGTTACGCTAAACCACAGTAAAATTTTATCAATTCAAACTAAACACAAATTGATGGCTTACCCAACAAAGGCTTGAGAAAAAGAATGACTTATTCTTTTCTGGCTTCTTTGCTTGTTGCTCAATCTAAAGCAAGTGAACACTAGTCATTGAAAATCGTTCGGCCACTTACATTATTTGCAGTATCACCATCTCTCATAATTGCATCCACATCATGCAATGTAACATATACTTCATTTCCTCTGCCGGACCATATGATTACACTAGTCATAAGGTAAAAAAAAATGTTGATTAGCACGTTGCAGTTTGATAACAGTAAATATTTGTTGTTTGATAAAATTAAAATGGTCTTACTCTGTGGTTTCCAAATTGTAAATCTTGTTCAGGAGATACTTATCATTCTCATCAAGCAATTTGCATATTGCAGCCTTATCTGGAAACAAAACCCTTTCAACTGGCTTTGGTTGGCTTAGAGGTAAGTTGTCAACACAAATCACTTCAATTGCTTGTTTTGTGGTCTTTTTTTTCTTTGCCTCTCTTGGCTCACATTCAAAATCAGACATCTCTTTTTTCTTCCTCGCCTTGATTTTGATTTTCTTGACCATGGATGTTTGCAATGGCTCTATGACTATAGGTATTTCTTTCAATGTAGGTTGAATCCTAAAGTTTTGCTCTTGTTCTACTCCTTTAGCATGTGGCATTTCTTTAGAAACAAAAGCTTGGGTAGCCGCATGAACTGCATTTTCTTCAATCTATTCAACCAACTTTTTATTTTTAGATTTGAGTACTTCAAACTCCTTTCTGAGTTTCTCCATTTCTTTCTCTGTGTTGCTCGTCTTTTCCATCATTTCTTTTGTTTTTGCCTCTTGATCCTCTTGTATTTTTTTCATTGTTTCCCTCATTTTCTTCAGTTCTTCAACCAATGCCATATTCTCACTTTTCAGCCTCTTGTTTTCTTTTTGAACTCGTTCTAATTTCCCAAGATCAATGAAGTCCTTCAAAGGTTAATCATCTCCTAAAGCTTCGGTTACATGATCTTCATCAACCAATGCCATATTCTCACTTTTTAGCCTCTTGTTTTCTTTTTGAACTCGTTCTAATTTCCCAAGATCAATGAAGTCCTTCAAAGGTTAATCATCTCATAAAGCTTCGGTTACATGATCTTCATCTTCTTTAGTCTCCAAATTTTCCTCCATGTCCAATGCATCTTCTTCCTCATCATTGCGAATGAGATCCATTTCTTCTCTAGAAATGGGCTTCAGTTCATCGTGATTTACCTGCATTTGAAAAATAGAAAAAGAAAAGAAGTCAGCAATGAAGCAAGCTTTAACCACCAGAGTAAAATTTTACTCTATTTCAAAGTAAAAGTTTACTCTGATTGTAAGTAAACTTTTACTCTATTTTTAAGTAAACTTTTACTCTGTTCAATAGTAAGTAAAATTTTACTCTGATTGTAAGTAAACTTTTACTCTGATTTAAACTAAACTTTTACTCTGTTCAAGAGTAAGTAAAATTTTACTCTGATTGTAAGTAAAAGTTTATTCTGATTGTAAGTAAACTTTTAATCTTATTTAAAGTAAACTTTTACTCCGTTCAATAGTAAGTAAAATTTTACTCTGTTTCAAAGTAAACATTTGCTTTGATTGTAAGTAAACTTTTACTCTGTTCAAGAGTAAGTAAAATTTTACTCTGTTTCAAAGTAAAAGTTTACTCTGATCGTAAGTAAACTTTTACTCCAATTTAAGTAAACTTTTACTCTGTTCAAGAGTAAGTTTTATTATGTAAGTATAATTTTAAGCAAAGTGAACCAGTAAGGCTGAGTTTGGAAAAATGATACCTCTTCTGGCTTTAGTGTTTGCAATGACCTTTTCATTAGCTTTTTCCTGAATGTTGATAAGTCCCATTGAAGGAGCCTTGGACACAAATTTTTTTTCTTGAGGTTGAATAAGGGTAGTATGCTCGCATAACCAGTACTATAAAATAAAAAATCGAAATTAGTTAATTCTCTAAAGATAGATTGCATAATATTTCAAGTAGTTCAATTTACTTACCAAAAGAAGAAGTACACATCCAGTTACATTTTCAAGACTTCCTAATGAAGAATTGATTGAAGTAGTCAATGTGGATGCAACTGCAGTCGACCATGTATATGAATTCATTATTTCCAAATCTTCTACAAGGGCGACAAAAGCCATCCAACTGTTATACCAATTGTTGGTAATAACAAAGTTACCACAACAAATAAACACATAATTTGGGCAATATCCTCAACATCAACTGTCGTGCCTTCTAATGTATCTCCTAATGCCTCTCACAAACTCTTTGCGGATATTCTTGACATATTACGAAACATTCTCTGCACAAAAGCTGATCCTTGTTTCTTCCCATATGAGACGTTTACTTTTTTCGTTCCCGATTTTATCCCAACAATCAAAGTAACGTCACTATCCCGTATGTCACACGTTTTCTCTTCAAGCTTAAATCCCTTTGTATGAAAGTCATAAGATTTGATCACATCCATGACATTATCATCAACTTTCTTGAACTTCTTTCACACCATATCTTCTTTCTTCCAAAAAGATTTAAACAACATCCCAAAAGGTGTTCTCTTGAGGGTAGTAATATGTCTTTCAGTGAACCTCGTGTCTCGTATTAGGTTTATCAATGAAACAATATTTGACCTATATTGTTTCACATAGTTCTTCATCTCCCGTACTCCGTCTACAATATTCAACTTCGAAAGTTTTGTTGTTGAAGGCATTGGATTGCTTTCATTACAGCCTTCATCATCACTAGCATTGGATTGAACTTCTTTATTACTTTTGCTTTTTTTTTAAAGACTTTCTTCTTTTGTATTGCCGTTGGTGGAACTTCAAAATCATCATCATCATCATCACCACATTTGCTTCTTGTAACAACCATTTTAAAACAGTAAAATGTTTCCCTATATTAGCAGTGTAACATTTTACTTTAAACAACAAAGTGACAAAACAAATAAGTACTAAAGAAAATGCACAAGCATTGTAATGAGACAGTAAAGCTTTACTCTGTTTGGCAGAAAAACTTTACTTTTATTGAAAGTAAAATTTTACTCTGATTGGAAGTAAAATTTTACTTTGACCAATACCCTAGGAATTAAACCAAAAACACATACAAAATTTATAGAACCAAGAATCAAGAAAACCTTGTCTCAATTTCAACTATACACAACATAATTCTAAAAATAACATGTACAATTCACATTCAAACTGAAATCAGAGAAATAACGAAACGACAATCACATTCACATACATATATATATATATATATATATATTGATATGCACATTTATGTAATGAGTCAAGGCTAGAGTTAAAGTAAAATTTTACTCTGAAAAATTCATAAAGCAAGTGACATCAAAAGCATTGAAATTGCAGGACCAAAACACTACAGAAATCAAAGCAACGAAATTGAAGCAAAACTGCATACACCATTCTGAAATACCTAAATTAGTTTTCAAAATTTTTAAACCTTAACATTCTCACATGATTTAGTAATTTAAAGTATTTTAAGATAGTGATAAAAATTTTAGAACAGATGATCCTTAGTGTAACCCAAAATCCCAAACTTTACTCACCCTAATGCAACAATGAAAAAAAGAAAAAAGAAAAAAAATCCTAAGCAGCCTTACAATCCCATCCCATACCATGCCAATGTAATCTTATACCCCACTCGCAAAATGAAAACAAATCAAGACAGACTTCATAATATCGAAAAACTAGCAGAAAGAGGAAAAAATCACCTGCAAAATGTGTGTCCAAGAGAGAGAGTAAAGCGTAACACGGAGTTCGATTCGAGCACAAACGACGAACCTGTAACGTTTCAGGGGTAGAAAGACAAAGTAGCTCTAGAGAGCGAGAGTAATAAGACTCAGAGAAGGGTTTTCAATCAATGCTAGGGTTTTCTAATGTTCATAATCCAACTAGTATTTATTAGTGGGCTTTAATGAACCAATAAATCCTAACTTGACTTTTCAATTCTTACCAGTGGGCTTCTATGCCATGTTACATCAGATTTGCCTATAAATATCACCATTCCCTAGCATGGCAAACACTAGTAACACTCTCACACACACACATTTGACTAAAGGAGAGGAAGGAGAACAAATGAGAAATCTTGAGAGGAAGAGGAAGGGATGGCTTGCTCTTCATTTTGATTCGAAAATTATTGGGTTTGGAGCACCTTCGAAATCCTTCATCTTCTCCATTTGGTCTCTCCATTTGAGATAGGGATAACTACTCATA